>KZ063147.1:0-59080 GCA_002091835.1 Anopheles maculatus
GTCATCTCATGGAAACGAGCTTTTTCGCGAAAGTTCAATCGAATGTACATTGATGAACTTCGGGGATGTCGTTGATGAAGAAGATGATGATGATGATGATGATGATGGAGAGAATAAGTATGAAATGGTTCTCCTGGGAGATGAAACAAATGCAGACGATTGTTTCACACTGCGGCCTATAAAAACGGATCGAAAGCTACAGATCGGCCGGCCAAAAGAAATTATGCCCAGCACCGAACCGAAAGGCTCAACGCAAAGGACTCTACTGACAAAGCCGGCCATCGATTTGGAACAGAAACAAGTGACACGTCAATTACGGGGCAAAAAAGCGTATTGCAGCTACTGCAACTGGTATGGTCGGCCAGCAGGGCTAGCACAGCATTTTCAAGTGCACAAAGAAACATTCGAGCTTTGCCTAGAGTCCAACGACTACTACCGATGCTCCAACTGTTTCACGGTGTTTATATCGCAAATACACTTTATTGAACACTGTTCCACGAGCTGCAATCGTATACCGGTCGAGAAGTACGCCTACAACTCGGATCTGAACAAACACGAAACGTTTTATCTTAATGGGCTCGATATATGTGTTCCCAGATTGAAGACGTTCAAAAAAATTGGTAACAAATATCAATGCGACCGATGCGTGAAGCATGTTTCAAACAGCTTCGATGCAATACGCCAGCACTTGCTGACCCACGAGGCAGAGGACGATAAAACCGACGACGTCGAGTTGCTTTGGAAGAGCAACCATCTCCACCAGATTCACGTCTGTGGTATATGCAAGGTTCAGTTTCCGGATGCAACCTACATTCGGCAGCATCTGTATTTTCATCAGGACTCGTTCATTTGTATTTACGGTTGTGGAATAATTTTCGTCAGTTTTCTGCAAATGACACGGCATATCGAGAGCAAGCATTTGCGGAGCCGCGAAAGCATTAGGGACCCCAGCACAGTAGACGATTCTAAGGCGCAGAATGAAAGCTATCAGTGTTCACAATGCGGAAAAATGCTCGCCAGTGCGGAGTCACTGAGGAACCATATGAAGAATCACTCGCGTCGATATGTTTGCACCGAGTGTAATAAATGTTTTGGCCAGAAAAGCGACCTTACCAACCATTGCCGCATCCACACGGACGATCGACCGTACGCGTGCAAGTTGTGTGATAAGAGATTTCGCACCAACAGCCATGTTCGTGACCACATGTTTACGCATGAAAATGTTAACAAATACGAGTGCGATGTGTGCCACAAGATGTTCAAGGCAAAGCGAATCCTAGCTGCACATGCACGACTGCACGCTGGCGAGAAACCATACCATTGCAAGCTTTGTAACAAATGTTTCTCGCGCAAACAACACCTCATATCGCATCAAAAAACACACTTCAAACCCAGCAGTTCCGGCACAGCTTCTAAATCGGAAAAACCAGCGAAACGTTCCCCGTGAACGTTTTGAAAACGATCGAGCGTACAGTTCTATCAATCGAATTAAGATAAAAGTACGCTTTGTTTTGCACTGTACAAATAGTATATTGATAAAAAGTTAATTGAATGTTTGTATCAGAGATGGCGGATCCAGATTACATTTTTTAGAGCCTTGCGCAAGATCAGACATCAGAGACAGTAAGCTTATTTTAGTGGACGAGGCTCTTCAGACGATGATATCTTTAGGTAGACGAGTTCTATTGGATGAAGAGGCCTCATCTATTACGAGGTCTCTTGGTGAGTCTTCGACGCCAGGACCCCTCTGCATAAAAGGTTTCTTTGACAAGGAGGACACTACGGGAAGACTTGAACATTTTGAATGGTGAGACCGCTTGAACGATGAGGCCTTCTGGTAAACGATACTGACAATCGCTCGCTCTACCTATCCGCCACTGATAGCAAGCTACACCTATAATAAGTTACAATAAGTTTTTGCTACCTGTTCTAATAGCATTTTTTATAAATGGTCACGTAATTCTTAATAAAATTGGTTTTATTTCCCCATCCAATTGGTTATAATATTTTTACAAAATTCGACTGTGAAACATATGTTGGACAGGGAAGCTTTTTGTGCAATATTTCCTGAGCACGATGTGGTTATTTAAAAAGCAAAGTTTACATATTAACCACCGAACGAATGCTTTTTCCTTCATGCATCAGCGTAAATGCATCATTGATCTTCTCCAGACCCATGTTGTGTGTGATAAATTCATCCACCTTTAGTTCCTTCTGCAGATACTGATCAACCAGCTTCGGAACGCTCTCGACACTTTTCCATCCTCCGAACGCCGTTCCCTTCCAGGTACGTCCCGTAACCAGCTGGAACGGACGGGTGGCGATTTCCTTGCCGGCCTCTGCAACGCCAACGATCACCGATACTCCCCAGCCCCGTGTGCAAGATTCCAGCGCAGCACGCATCGTATTTACGTTTCCAACGCACTCAAACGTGTAATCCAATCCTCCGTCAGTTTTCTCAATCAATACCTGTTGAATCGGTTCCTTGAAGTCATTCGGATTGACAAACTCAGTGCATCCGAACTGTTTCGCAATCGCAAACTTGTCCGGATTAATGTCGACTCCAATAATTCTGCTCGCGCCTGCCGCCTTGCAGCCCATAACGACCGCAAGACCGACAGCCCCAAGGCCCCACACAGCACAGGAGCTGCCCGCCTCTACTTTGGCTGTATTAAGCGCCGCTCCATAGCCGGTCGGGATACCGCAACCAAGCAAGCACACCTTCTCCAACGCAGCGCTAGTGTCGATTTTCGCAAGCGATACTTCAGCCACCACGGTGTACTCGGCAAACGTGGACGTTCCCATGAAATGGTAGATTGGCTTTCCGTTGCACGTGAACCGTGTTGTGCCGTCCGGCATCACTCCCTTACCTTGGGTAGCGCGCACCTTCGGGCAGAGATTGGTTTTCGGGCTCTTGCAGAACCGACACTCGAAGCATTGCGGAATGTACAGCGGAATGACATGATCGCCCGGCTGGAATTTGGTAACACCTTCGCCCACACTCTCCACAATACCGGCGCCCTCATGTCCAAGAATCACTGGGAAGATTCCTTCCGAGTCTAACCCACCGAGAGTGTACGCATCCGTGTGGCACACACCAGATGCGGCCACTTTGATACGCACTTCTCCTGCCTTGGGAGGCGCTACCTCGATCGTTTCGATGGTGAGCGGTTTCTTTGGCTCCCAGGCAACGGCCGCCTTACACTTGATCACCTGCGAAGAATACCGATTAGTTTCGTGATCATGCAGCCGGTATTGAAGCGAAGAAGTCGGAAATGTTTTATATTACCTGACCAACAGTTGTAGCCATCTTTACCGTCTGTCCGTACAAATTCCAAATGCTAATCGGTTGCTGGCAAAATGTGTTATCAAGTCGGAAAACGATGATAAGCCGGTTTTTCTTTATTTTTCGCTATTGAAAAATGATCAAAGAAAAAGAACAAATTACCGCTTGACGTTTGACACAACCACATTTGCACTGCACCGAAGTAGTCCACACGGACATGGTGCGATACATTCCAACTGTTGATTTGCACACCATTTCCTTTAAAATACGTTGATTGCAAACTGCAATTTGCATTCTAAAGTTTTTTTTTTCGAGGAATTTTCTATTTATGTATACCATCATAACACGTTTTTATAATTTTTACACTTCCTAGACACACTATACAATGTATGTGTCATGCGAGTTGGCTTGAAACTTACTGTAGTTGAAGTCGCTGCCCGGAGTGTATAATTCGGGCGTGCTTCACGGCGGCGTATGACCGGAATTTCAAATGAATCGTGCAAAGTAGTGTGATGAGCATATAAACAACACAAAACATTAAAAAATGAGTTAGATTAAATAAATGTACTTTTATTAATACATCTTCAAATAAAGCAAAATCATTGCTGATCAATTGACACGTTTGCTGAAATTACTATATCCCACACCGACACAGGTTAGCATTACTTTGTTAGATCCGGACAACTCTTCATCCTCTCGGTCATTCGCATCCTGCTCACCATCATCACCGTTCGCATTCTCTAGCTTAAAGGTAATGCCGAAAAATTCTCGTAAATGCTGAAGGAAATGGATGCTATATTGTGAAAGTGGACCGATTAGAAACTTCGAAACATCCTTCTGCGCCAACGCCATATACAGCACGACCAGCCACTGGAACGCAGAGTCTACGCAACCACCACGGAACACCTCATCCAACAGTTTCATGCCTGCCTCTCGGCCAAGATCTTCCGGTATCGATGGATTGCCTTGTTGCTGTGTTACGAAATGAATAATTGTAGATGAAGAGGAAGACAAGTCATCTCATGGAAACGAGCTTTTTCGCGAAAGTTCAATCGAATGTACATTGATGAACTTCGGGGATGTCGTTGATGAAGAAGATGATGATGATGATGATGATGATGGAGAGAATAAGTATGAAATGGTTCTCCTGGGAGATGAAACAAATGCAGACGATTGTTTCACACTGCGGCCTATAAAAACGGATCGAAAGCTACAGATCAGCCGACCAAAAGAAATTATGCCCAGCACCGAACCGAAAGGCTCAATGCAAAGGACTCTACTGACAAAGCCGGCCATCGATTTGGAACAGAAACAAGTGACACGTCAATTACGGGGCAAAAAAGCGTATTGCAGCTACTGCAACTGGTATGGTCGGCCTGCAGGGCTAGAACAACATTTTCAAGTGCACAAAGAAACATTCGAGCTTTGCCTAGAGTCCAACGACTACTACCGATGCTCCAACTGTTTCACGGTGTTTATATCGCAAATACACTTTATTGAACACTGTTCCACGAGCTGCAATCGTATACCGGTCGAGAAGTACGCCTACAACTCGGATCTGAACAAACACGAAACGTTTTATCTTAATGGGCTCGATATATGTGTTCCCAGATTGAAGACGTTCAAAAAAATTGGTAACAAATATCAATGCGACCGATGCGTGAAGCATGTTTCAAACAGCTTCGATGCAATACGCCAGCACTTGCTGACCCACGAGGCAGAGGACGATAAAACCGACGACGTCGAGTTGCTTTGGAAGAGCAACCATCTCCACCAGATTCACGTCTGTGGTATATGCAAGGTTCAGTTTCCGGATGCAACCTACATTCGGCAGCATCTGTATTTTCATCAGGACTCGTTCATTTGTATTTACGGTTGTGGAATAATTTTCGTCAGTTTTCTGCAAATGACACGGCATATCGAGAGCAAGCATTTGCGGAGCCGCGAAAGCATTAGGGACCCCAGCACAGTAGACGATTCTAAGGCGCAGAATGAAAGCTATCAGTGTTCACAATGCGGAAAAATGCTCGCCAGTGCGGAGTCACTGAGGAACCATATGAAGAACCACTCGCGTCGATATGTTTGCACCGAGTGTAACAAATGTTTTGGCCAGAAAAGCGACCTTACCAACCATTGCCGCATCCACACGGACGATCGACCGTACGCGTGCAAGTTGTGTGATAAGAGATTTCGCACCAACAGCCATGTTCGTGACCACATGTTTACGCATGAAAATGTTAACAAATACGAGTGCGATGTGTGCCACAAGATGTTCAAGGCAAAGCGAATCCTAGCTGCACATGCACGACTGCACGCTGGCGAGAAACCATACCATTGCAAGCTTTGTAACAAATGTTTCTCGCGCAAACAACACCTCATATCGCATCAAAAAACACACTTCAAACCCAGCAGTTCCGGCACAGCTTCTAAATCGGAAAAACCAGCGAAACGTTCCCCGTGAACGATTTGAAAACGATCGAGCGTACAGTTCTATCAATCGAATTAAGATAAAAGTACGCTTTGTTTTGCACTGTACAAATAGTACATTGATAAAAAGTTAATTGAATGTTTGTATCAGAGATGGCGGATCCAGATTAGATTTTTTAGAGCCTTGCGCAAGATCAGACATCAGAGACAGTAAGCTTATTTTAGTGGACGAGGCTCTTTAGACGATGATATCTTTAGGTAGACGAGTTCTATTGGATGAAGAGGCCTCATCTATTACGAGGTCTCTTGGTGAGTCTTCGACGCCAGGACCCCTCTGCATAAAAGGTTTCTTTGACAAGGAGGTCACTACGGGCAGACTTGAGCATTTTGAATGGTGAGACCGCTTGAACGATGAGGCCTTCTGGTAAACGATACTGACAATCGCTCGCTCTACCTATCCGCCACTGATAGCAAGCTACACCTATAATAAGTTACAATAAGTTTTTGCTACCTGTTCTAATAGCATTTTTTATAAATGGTCACGTAATTCTTAATAAAATTGGTTTTATTTCCCCATCCAATTGGTTATAATATTTTTACAAAATTCGACTGTGAAACATATGTTGGACAGGGAAGCTTTTTGTGCAATATTTCCTGAGCACGATGTGGTTATTTAAAAAGCAAAGTTTACATATTAACCACCGAACGAATGCTTTTTCCTTCATGCATCAGCGTAAATGCATCATTGATCTTCTCCAGACCCATGTTGTGTGTGATAAATTCATCCACCTTTAGTTCCTTCTGCAGATACTGATCAACCAGCTTCGGAACGCTCTCGACACTTTTCCATCCTCCGAAAGCCGTTCCCTTCCAGGTACGTCCCGTAACCAACTGGAACGGACGGGTGGCGATTTCCTTGCCGGCCTCTGCAACGCCAACGATCACCGATACTCCCCAGCCCCGTGTGCAAGATTCCAGCGCAGCACGCATCGTATTTACGTTTCCAACGCACTCAAACGTGTAATCCAATCCTCCGTCAGTTTTCTCAATCAATACCTGTTGAATCGGTTCCTTGAAGTCATTCGGATTGACAAACTCAGTGCATCCGAACTGTTTCGCAATCGCAAACTTGTCCGGATTAATGTCGACTCCAATAATTCTGCTCGCGCCTGCCGCCTTGCAGCCCATAACGACCGCAAGACCGACAGCACCAAGGCCCCACACAGCACAGGAGCTGCCCGCCTCTACTTTGGCTGTATTAAGCGCCGCTCCATAGCCGGTCGGAATACCGCAACCAAGCAAGCACACCTTCTCCAACGCAGCGCTAGTGTCGATTTTCGCAAGCGATACTTCAGCCACCACGGTGTACTCGGCAAACGTGGACGTTCCCATGAAATGGTAGATTGGCTTTCCGTTGCACGTGAACCGTGTTGTGCCGTCGGGCATCACACCCTTACCTTGGGTAGTGCGCACCTTCGGGCAGAGATTGGTTTTCGGGCTCTTGCAGAACCGACACTCGAAGCATTGCGGAATGTACAGCGGAATGACATGATCGCCCGGCTGGAATTTGGTAACACCTTCGCCCACACTCTCCACAATACCGGCGCCCTCATGTCCAAGAATCACCGGGAAGATTCCTTCCGAGTCTAACCCACCGAGAGTGTACGCATCCGTGTGGCACACACCAGATGCGGCCACTTTGATGCGCACTTCTCCTGCCTTGGGAGGCGCTACCTCGATCGTTTCGATGGTGAGCGGTTTCTTTGGCTCCCAGGCAACGGCCGCCTTACACTTGATCACCTGCGAAGAATACCGATTAGTTTCGTGATCATGCAGCCGGTATTGAAGCGAAGAAGTCGGAAATGTTTTATATTACCTGACCAACAGTTGTAGCCATCTTTACCGTCTGTCCGTACAAATTCCAAATGCTAATCGGTTGCTGGCAAAATGTGTTATCAAGTCGGAAAACGATGATAAGCCGGTTTTTCTTTATTTTTCGCTATTGAAAAATGATCAAAGAAAAAGAACAAATTACCGCTTGACGTTTGACACAGCCACATTTGCACTGCACCGAAGTAGTCCACACGGACATGGTGCGATACATTCCAACTGTTGATTTGCACACCGTTTCCTTTAAAATACGTTGATTGCAAACTGCAATTTGCATTCTAAAGTTTGTGTTCGAGGAATGTTCTATTTATGTATAGCATCATAACACGTTTTTATATTTTTTACACTTCCTAAACACACTATACAATGTATGTGTCATGCGAGTTGGCTTGAAACTTACTGTAGTTGAAGTCGCTGCCCGGAGTGTATAATTCGGGCGTGCTTCACGGCGGCGTATGACCGGAATTTCAAATGAATCGTGCAAAGTAGTGTGATGAGCATATAAACAACACAAAACATTAAAAAATGAGTTATATTGAATAAATGTACTTTTATTAATATATCTTCAAATAAAGCAAAATCATTGCTGATCAATTGACACGTTTGCTGAAATTACTATATCCCACACCGACACAGGTTAGCATTACTTTGTTAGATCCGGACAACTCTTCATCCTCTCGGTCATTCGCATCCTGCTCACCATCATCACCGTTCGCATTCTCTAGCTTAAAGGTAATGCCGAAAAATTCTCGTAAATGCTGAAGGAAATGGATGCTATATTGTGAAAGTGGACCGATTAGAAACTTCGAAACATCCTTCTGCGCCAACGCCATATACAGCACGACCAGCCACTGGAACGCAGAGTCTACGCAACCACCACGGAACACCTCATCCAACAGTTTCATGCCTGCCTCCCGGCCAAGATCTTCCGGTATCGATGGATTGCCTTGTTGCTGTGTTACGAAATGCAAACGATATCATATTAAAATATTTTCCATGTTAAGCAAGAAAAATCATCACAGTATAATACATTACCTCGTCCATGGTTTTGCATATAGCCTCCGCAGCAAACATGGTGCCATCGGTTGTTTCTGCCACAAGGTTGATTCCGTACCCGGGACTGTTTCCCGACCGCTTTCCCTTATGTTGGTCCGTGTTGATGTAGACGTCGGGCAGAAAGTTTAGCATCACGCCTTTTGCATGCTCCACAGCACGGTTTGCCATTGACGGGCTAACTTTACAACAGTAGGCAGTGCCACGGATGCGCTTAACCATCGTTTGTTTCGTACACTGGATAGCCTTCAGCGATTTACGAACGGGGCAGCGGAATGTTATTTCACCGCCCCCACCCGGCATTATGCCCCGCTTAAGTATTTTCAGCTCGAGACCTTCATCGACGACCAGGAACCGTTTCAGAGCCGGTAATGCAGAAGCCTTGATGTGATCTACCGAAGGGCTTTCTTTGCTATTCGTAACACCGGTCAGTGTAACCTGCAGTGGCTTCTTGCAGAATGGTCCAAGCGCTACCAAGACGTCCAGATAGTAACCAATTCCACGCTCCGTGCAACAATCGTGATGAATTGTTCCACCATACAAGAGCCCTGGTTGATATAGAAACGAACATCCATCGCGGCCAAATACGCAAACGTGTGTCCAATTTGTCTTCAAAAGCATATCATTCCTAGTAATCGTGCCGTTTGTAAGTTTGTCCAGCAGCTGAAGCAGATTCGTTTCGTACTCCTGCAGACCGGGATTAGTTTCTCGGTGAGGCCTTATTTCTCGCACTTCGATCGCTTTTCCGCTTAACGTCGATAGCAAAAGACGTTGTTTAAGAAAATTGCTCCCATGGTATATGAGAAACCCATTTTCCTTTCCAACGCAAGTCATATTCGATATGTTAAGTGCAAACACTTTTTTTTAAATTGGTAATTTCGCGGAGCACGCGTTTTCTGTTGTTGTTTTTGAGGAGCTGTCAAAGGAGTTTTGTTGCCAATGATTTGTTGTGATGATTCTAAAGCACGGTTTGCACACTACGAAATGTGGAGAGCAAATATAAATTTCTTTCTTGATGTGAATTCCTCAAACATATGAACCAAAAATCATTCGCTTCATCGTAATGTTTTATACATTCTAGAAACCTGACTTTCGGTCCCCAAAAATTTACCCAAGCCGACACAATGCCCACTAAACCATTTGTTCTATGCATCACGTTGCTCTAAAAGCTAACCAAACCAAAAAACTTAACAAATCAGTCATCATCACCGGTAAAAATTCCGATTAAATCGTTCATGGTAGCAGGATATTTAGTAACAGGACATCTGCTTTCCGACTGAAGATGCGTAACAATGCAACGATAACAATAAACATATCTGAAAATATGAAAAGAGGCAGAGGATACGTGTTTACAAATTCGATTGACTGTGAAGATTTCGAGTTTAAAAACATTACCCAGAAACGGATACCGCCGTAGGAATGATATGCTTTTGAAGACAAATTGGACACACGTTTGCGTATTTGGCCGCATTAGCATCCAACGCAGGAGCATCCGGTATTGGCAGCTTAGAGAGATCTCCAATATTGGCTTCCGTTTGCCACCATTCGATGAATTGTAGAAAAAATGCAGACAATTCCAACCAACGCAATAGAGCGGAGCTCAACATTGTTGCTAACCTGCAAAAAAAGTATAGATTATCAAACACGGCAAGCAAATAACACACAAAAACTTCATTCACTGCTCACCTTACTTTGCCGTATAATACATCTCTAAACGACCAACTTTCCTCCTGTTCTGGAAGGTAAGTTAAGCCTAGCCTTAGAATTTGCAACGAAGGCGAATGGGTTTGGGTGACGTTGGCCAAGTACGATACATAATGAACGAGCTTCACACTTTCGTAGCACGCCTTTGCATACGGTAGCAATTGGTACAACAGCTTACGATTTGCCGGAACGTGTTTTCCGTTTTCATAATCCTCTTTCCACCGGTCACATGCTTTTTCTAGTTTGCGAACGATGTACGGTACCAGCACCAGCACCATGAACGACAAGTTTCGATCCTGCGTGGTGAATGTTTTGCTTCGCAACGATGTTCTTGTAAGCCCGTAAAATACCTCCGCCAATGATCCACCATAGTTTTTAATGTAGTACCCCTGTGTGAGACTGTTGAACAGCAAGTAGAATTCATCATAATAATGAACAAGCCCTCCGAAAACCGTAGGCTTCACCGTTGCTAAAAACTGAAGATACAGTTATCGATAAGAAATCATCATAAAACTGGGCATGATATTCGTTTACTTACATCGACAACGCGTTTGATTGCAGGATAGAATGTAACATTTAGCGAATCTGCCGCCAAAACTTCGAACAAAGAGGGTTTAATCTCTACATTCGGCGTTATGTGTGCGCCTCTCGCCGCCGAGTTATGTTGGCGCCTCTCGCCGCCATTGTTACGATTGTTTACGTTTTTCGGCGTAATCTTCAACTGTCAACATTGTTATTGTTGGAACATGTTTTTTCTCAATCAACATTTTCTTCCCATACTGCTGAATAACCTAATACCGAATGTTTGGTTTGTTAAAATCTTACTCCTTTGCTACTTTATTGGCTTTACCACCACACAAACCGCATTATCCATACTATTGCCTTTGATGTTTTTTTTGTTGTATATAGTTTCCGTATATAAACTTTAGTGCCTGATAATCCAGAGTATAGTTGAATGTATTGCTGTGGTTTATTTCAGATCGCGTACGTTTACTTACGATTGAGGCATTTTTACGACATTCCATTCACCGCTCGGCCGCCAGTCCGATTTCTGCATTCCTTATCCAGTAGGAGAAATTTGCCACAAAACAATCTTACCATCAAAAGATCCTAAGCGTGTGGTCGTAATTGCAACATGCTAAGACGACAGCTTATTTCATACGATCCTCCGCAACTTTGATTTCGTTTCGAAGGGGTATATAGGAAAGAGGGTTAATAGTTGGATATTGATTATCTTAATCATCGCACCCGATGAACATGGGAGAACGAAACAGTCTGTACAAATTGAAGGAAGACGAACAGAAAGATGGAAAGATCATTTATCCCGTCTAAATCCTCTGGTATATAGCTGTGAATGAGGAATTATACAGCGAAAAGATATTCCAGAGGGTATAACATAGAGAAGGTTATGAAATTTTGTTAAATGCTACAAGAAGTTAAAGCTGGTGTTAATTGGAGAAAAAAAGTTGTTTGTGTTTACCCAACATGATTGCACATTCCATTTCCAACGTCGATCCAATCGCGGACATGGATAATCCAAATGCCTTTCCCGCTTTAATTGTTGGGCACAAGCGTAGCAGATGCGTCCAAGAATATGTCATTCCACTCATCACTACAGATACAAACGGTACCTGGTAGAAACTTGGATACGACGATCCGGAATATAGTGATCAATCCTATTATCCACATCCCTCGTCGTCCAGCGATGGGAAAACGGATTACCCAGCGGAGTGTGGATGATGTAGCGCAGTGCACAATTATTCCAGAATCAATACAGCCTCATCCTTGAGATCTCCTGTCTCCAACGGTGATCCATGAGTCCAAATCACAGTGCAAAATTAATTCCAAATCCACGCCTCCACGAACGATTACTTTGCTGTGCTTTCAAATATTTCCATCCATTCCTTCCTATGCATCGCCAGTCCCTCGATGTCCAGAATTTATCGATCCTTCTGTGCAATTTCGTTCCACTTTCGGCGGAACCAAGTTCCGCCTAAAACACATCCCACAACTGTTTTGAATGTATCATGCCAAACCGAATGGAAATGTCAAACAAAATGTTAGAAAGCCTAACATTTCCAGACAAATCATCGTTCTGTTTGTTGGTACATGTTATTATCGATACCTTAGCAAAAAGCTGTAACGATAATGACTAAAATGTACTCCCCTCGGATGAAGTCCGGCGAAAATGAGCACAAATTCTCAAGAACCGATTAACATTATGCCAAGATTCCGGAATATGGAATCAAAATGGCAGTATTTGAATGAAAAATGCAGCCAAGAAAGCAAACAGATTATTACGAACCTAACGAACAAATCGTCCGTTATCCATACCCCCCCCACAATAAGGTGCCATTAATACAGTGCATAAGAACCGATTTCATCAACATCCCCTAAGGTGAGCTGTTTCAGTTATCAGACCAAGGCGGCACTAATCGACACGACTCCCGTCGTTATCGATGAGATAAAGCGCTGCTATTCCTCATCGTATTATCCTCTGAGGCGCTCTTTTCAAATTTATCACATTCTATCAATCCTCTAGACCCTGTCAGAAAAAAGAACAAAATAGTATGTTTAGTTTCACTCTGCTACAAATAAAGGATAATGAATCTTCTTATCATATTGAACATTTATCGATGTTGCGCTATTTAAAGGAAATGTGATCAAAACCATCATTTGTCCTGGATGCATCTTCCGTCCTTACACTACTACTGTCTCTATCGCCATGCACTATGCTGTTAGAATAAAATTCGTCACAATATTTTAACCATCACCCCTACTAGCGGTAATACGGTGGGCGACGTTCTTTTGAATGTAAACGCACTGTTGGATAAGTAATGATGTGCAGTGGTGGCACGACCAAATAATTAATCACGACGTTACGTTTGGAAAGGTGTTGTTACTTGGGCTGAACAGCGCTACCGATATACACACACACTTACTCATATATACGCGCAATTGTTTTTCCTTTAGATTAAGCACACTACAAATTGCATCTGCCAGCGTCGCGGTTCGCTATCCCTGATTATTACAGTATTTGCTTATGTTTCTAGGCAGAGTTCGATTTCCTTGTTTGGACAAGGAATGTTTGTTTGCACTTACTGCCATGCGTCCTAATGTTTTTTTAAAGTCTATTAATAAATTGCTTGCTGTGGTTGTGTGTTGGGAATAGGTGCAACAGTTTTTGTCTTTGCTTTTAGGCTCAACTTTGCCAGAATCCAATACACTCGTTGCAATATTTGTGACAAACTGTTCTTACGCTATTGATTGTGAAAAGCAATCGTGAGAAGGATAGAAAATTAAAATTTCCGAAAGATTCGGTGATGTTGTAAAAATGCATACTAAAATGAATATGAAAACTAAAATTAAACGAAAATGGCCAATTACTCTTCCGCCAGAGTCTGCTGTATAGACCTTCGTGTGTGTGTGTACATTTGCGTAAAACTGGAGAAAGAAGTAGATTTAGCGTTTAATTACTTTAGTCTTCATGGGAGAACAGCCCTTCGTCGGCTCAATTGTAGGAACGGGAACGTGATCGCGAGAAGCTCCGCTTCACTGGTGAGTAGGTCGGTGTTCCTCTTCGACGGCGCGGCGAGTATGATCTGCAAAATAGAAAAAGATAGCATGATTAGCATTTGATCAAACGACCAGTCACATTCGAAAATATGAGCTTCGGAACCGAAGTCCGACGGTAAATACCTGTCCCTGTGATCACGCTTTTCATCATTTCCAGAATCTTCCCGTACATGAATGTAAGCAACTTCGCCCTGTTTAAATGATTGTAGAAAACATATGATTATCTTTCTTATCGACTCTACGATACAAACCCAAATTAATGTCGCAATCGTCCATTACCTCGTGCGAGCGAAAACGGGAATCGTCAAGCTTTTTGATTGCATACTTCATGTCTTCATGCCTTAAAAACTCCACCACTCCCGTACCGTCTTTGTAAACATCAGCAAAGCACACGTCGCCGGCTTCACGCATATGATCCTTTAGATCCTGCCACGATCCGGACGATGGCAATCCCGTTACCATCACCCGAAACTGTGAACGACGTGCCGGTGGTCCACGATTTCCACGATCGCCCCTGCTGCTGCGGTCACTGTTACCTTGGCGGCTACCACGGTAGCTGCCGGGTCCACCACCCCGTGGGAATTCAACCCGCAACCGATACCCGTCGTAGTCATATCCATCGCGCGCTTTGACCGCGTCGTCAGCGTCACTGCAAAGGGGAAATACATAAGGACAAACACCCGGTGAATGTATTGCTCTTTTCGTTTCAGCACCACTTTCAGATAGCCGCTTTGATAGCGACGCTTTACCGTGCATCCTCAAACTCTACAAAAGCAAATGGCGGCCCACGGCGGTTTTTCAGATCCACGAACGTCACTTTGCCGAACTTGTGGAAAAGATCCTGAATATCCTTGGTCCTGATGTCGGGTGGCAGATTACCGACGTATATTCGACACTCGTTGCGGCCATGAGACATGCTTACGGGTTACAATTTTCCGTACAATCCCACGAAAAGTTTGATGAACACGGGCAATTCTGTTTTCACAATGAACGCTTCACGGGTACGGGACCGCTTTGACATTCGCTTCGTTAAAAGAAGATGGATGACGTTTTCGTTAAAAAAAAAATGCTTACTTTTGACATTTTCGTTAAAAGTATGACTTTTCCATGATCCCGTTTGCTGGATGAGAAGAGTGAAGAAAGAAAAAAAAAGAACGGCGACGAACCGTGTAATGAAGCAGCCGTAGCGCGTTTGTGTTTTCTATCAGTGAAAAACTTGTTTTTCGTTTATTATTTTTTAACTGCTCCGCTTATGAACGTGCTTAACCCACTCGTCAGCGTGTACGCCTGGTCTGGTGAAGTGATACTGTGATAATTTATGTCTAGATTTGTGTGCGCTCGATGCGCCTGAAATGCGAAAGTGCTCCCCCGGCGATTGTGAGTAACTTCTCTACGTTCCCATTATCGTGTGGCACCGTGCACCGTGCAGGGAAGACAAGCAGCAAGAAAAATCCAACCACCAGCCCGTTTTGCATAAGTTTCTCTATCGTGCGTCTCGTGATATCTCTACGTACGAATCGATCCGGATGGCGTTTTTTGCGTGATCTTGTCAGTACCGTCGCGATACAAATCGAAGCTTAAACCGAGTGCAGATAGGCACTGTATTGAATGGTCAGGCACTTCTCGGAGCAGAAATCGTAGCTACATGATCGGTGTGACCCACAGGAAAAAGCACGGCGGCCCACACAGTATTGTTTTGTGTTCTTGTTTTGCTTAGAGCCTATTCTCTTTGCCCCGTTGTGTGATAGGATAAAGTCTTTAAATTATTGAGTTGCGATTTAAATGATTGTGAATAAGTGAAGAATGTCGAAAAGCAAAACCGCGCATCCGAAAATCGATAGTGATCGTGTAGAAATTAAATCAAAGGTAAAGCGATTGAAAACGGCAACCCTTTCATACGTGCGTGTTGCATTAAGTTTCGCCTCTTCTTTCACACAGTTCGACGCGGAATTTCGGCGATGGTCCGTGAAACGGTCCGAGCAACATTCCTTCGAAGAGTTCCAGTCATTAATCGAACGGCTACACAAGCTCGACCGCTCCCAGCTCCTCGTTTCCTACATTGATCCGCGGGACAACGATTTGCTACCGATCAACAATGATGACAACTTTGGCAGGGCTCTCACGACGGCCCGACCCCTGCTGCGCGTAATCATACAGAAGAAAGGTACGGGGAAAGAGGGAGGGGTGGAGTGAGGACCGGAAGAAAACGAATTCCACTTGAATGTAGCTAGCGACGTACAATTGCAAACCTTAGCTAATGTCTCTGTACACACTTGGGGCGGATAAGAACGCCCTTCTAACGACGGCTAGCAGCAATAGCGTCCCCGGAATGATTCATGCACATAGGTCGGTCGGGTGTGCGTAAGCTATTCCGCTTACGGCTAGTGCACCGTTAGCGCAGGCATACAGTGGATAATGAAGCTGGTTGATTGATTGAATCCAGGAGTGGGGGTCGGGAAGATGGGTTGATTATCAGTATCGCACAGTTCGCTGTTTCTGTCCACACAACCACATCGACAATCAAGCTCGCTATCGATCGAGGTCAGGTTGCGATCGTAAATCGAAATGTGTTTCGTACGTTTCGAAAAATCCTCCCAGCACCATCGATGTGGATCAGCTAGACGGCCGATTGATCCCGCTATAATTTTTCTTAATTAATCCCCCCGATCGCAGTTTCGTCGGGAGCGTAACATATATAATAAGGCCGGGTGCAAGTTAATGTCGTGATCATGATGAGAAATCGTCATCGATCAGTAGCGCTACACCGTGTTCTCGATAGCTTCACATAAACTAGTTAAAGCTGTGCCATCGAAAGATATGTTTCCCTTCTGCAAATGATTATAAAATATGCTTTATGTACGTATTTCAATTCAACAGGTGACAGTATTGAAGAACGAACGGGATACGGTACGATTCGACCCAGAAATCTCATCAGTAGCATTCTCGGACAAACTCCGGTAAAGCCGAAAGGTTTGGCGATATCGAATCCACATGATTTTCGACAGGTATGCACACACACACACACACAACCTCTTCCTCCTTCGACCGTATTGAAACGATTGTTCTGTTTATCTTTAGGTATCCGCCATCATCGACGTCGACATTGTACCCGAAACATGCCGACGAGTACGTTTACTGAAGCATGGCAGTGAAAAACCTTTGGGATTCTACATTCGGTAAATTAGCCCGTTTTCGCACGATGCGTGCCTAATATTGTTGTACGATAAATAATGGTACCATTTTATCGATTTTCACACATTAGCGATGGTACATCGGTGCGGGTTACTGCTAATGGACTGGAGAAGCTGCCGGGAATATTTATTTCTCGCCTCGTACCAGGCGGATTAGCGGAAAGTACGGGTCTGTTGGCAGTTAACGATGAGGTACTGGAGGTTAACGGTATAGAGGTGCTAGGTAAAACGCTAGATCAAGTGACGGACATGATGGTGGCCAACAGCTCTAATCTGATCATCACGGTAAAACCCGCCAACCAGCGAACCCTAGCTCCACCGAGGCGTGGTTCATTCTCGCGCAATAGTCAGTTATCCGGTGGGTCGCACCAGTCGCAACATACGACGGGTTCGGACGAAAACGACCAGGATGACCAGGACGAGGTGGTAGACCTCATCGAAGCGGTCACGCTTGAGGAGAGCAATCTCATCTCCCAAAAGGATGGCGTGTTGCATTTGTAGGCGCTACAGTTTATCTACGATACCACATTTTCCAACTCGTCCAACTGCACTCGTCTACATCCGCTCCAAATCTGGCGTTTCCCAAAAGAATATTGCACGTGGTCCGGGGGAACAAACATTAAATCACCAACCGAGGGCAGAACGTGTACGGTAATGATTGCATTTGTGGGAAGGTATTTTCGTGCTCTCGGTCAACTGCTAACTGAATTTTAAGCGAATGGAAACTCTACAGAAAGTGCCTGGCAGTTATCATCCGATGTTAAAGTCGATGTTGGATTTTTTTATTGAAGGTGTACGTACAAGTTCGGCGGAAGCATTTGTTACTTACTTGAAATCGTTACTTAATGCAACTAAAAGACATTTGTGCGGGGGGGCAATAGCAAACACATTCCAATCCATCGTCTACACACCACAATGCCTGCAATTTTATATCCCATATTCAAGGGTGAAAAGAAGTTTGAATTGTTTTTGTTCTCGTTCACTAATTTTCTAGCGAACGTGGGTCGTTGGTCCATTGTGATAGAAGCGTCAAAACGGCTAAAGCTAAGAGATACAAATTTTAACAGTATATTTGAAGTTTCAGTGTGCATACCGTGCCTTTCGAAATTGTCTGTGGACGAACGATCCGCATACATGATGCTGGAGTTAATGCAACAAATATATCTCCAAACCATTGATCAAACAAATTGGCATAGTAAATACAAGAAACAATACACCCGTAATAGAGAGCTTACGACGCAATCAAAAAAGCATGTTTGATTTAAGTCAACAGATGTACTTCAATATACATTTAATACTAAAGAAAAAAACAGTTTTACGGACGGCAACAGCACATAATCGTTGGAAATGGGGTAAACAATCGATAAGACAACAAAAGAGTACGATCGTTTTTCTTGCTCCTTAACGATCGCGCAAAAGTAGCAAGCCATAATATGGTTCAGAACGCAACGATTCGGAAATTGGTTCGTCAATTATACAAGTGCACATTGGCAGTGTTCAATTAACCAATTGTGGTACGGATTAAATTATTCAATATCACCCCACATTCAATGAAAACGCAGCTCACATGTTAGATCGGCAGTTTCATACACAAAGCAAAACTCACAACAGCTAGCTACTTCGCAATACCAAATATGTTAAGGCGTCGCGCAAAGTGAACGGGTTGCGTATGTACTTAAGGCCTTTGAAAGACACAAGATTACACTTTTCGCAGATAGACATATGGTGTTATAACCCAAAACAAAGCAACGGTAAAACGTGCGACCGTTTACAGTTTACGATAGCGAGATAACGAGAAAAAGTGGTAGAGTTTGGATGTAGGAAAATGAAAAGTCACGTACACCACTGGCACAATGGATGGAAACACACGTATGAAATGCAAAAGTGGGAATGTTCATAACAGTTGGCAGCTACCGGTATAGAAGGTAAAGCAAAGCAAAACATGCAAGGCGTGGTGCAAAGTTAATATAGCCGTTACTATACTTTTATCCATCCTCACTGTTAGAAACACGGTGCACGATCATCGTAGCCGGCCGGTTTCGGTACACCTAGACTGTCCTAAACCAATTCGTTCCGTTTCCTCCTTCCTTGTTCAAGAGTATAGCTTCGCCCTTATATGTGCGAACATTATTACACAGTATTTTTTTGTTATTATTCGCTTAGTTATAGAACAAATAGAGAGAAATGACAGAGCGGTAGAAGCAGAACATATTGCAACGCAAACAACAAAAAAAAACACCACTTTTCGGTATTTAAAACAAGAATCACCCAATTTTTGCGACTTATACTCACTAGCGTAGTTTAATATACATACACACACACACCCATTCGTACGGTGCGCGTCATGTCGTTTGCCTCTCACGTGATGGGCACTATGTACGTTGGCCATCGAAAACAAAACAAATACCCGATTGCCTTAACAAACGAAATGCGTCCACAGTCGTTTGAGGAAGGAAATAAAGATAAAGGACCACATACTTAAACATTCCCGTACTTTCAACACACTCACACACACACATTCCGTGCACAGTCGTAGATAAAACGTTAGGGTCTTAAAAACTGTTTACAAAGAAAAAAATATATTATAAACTTTTTATGAATGAACTTGGGACATATTTTGTTTTTTTTCTTCACTTAGTCTTACGATATTTTTTTACGAACGCTCGTGTTACGTACAGGATCGATTATTTATCGTTCCGTTTCGCGTTACCTATTATCTGATGGTGATTTCCATAAGTCATCACAATCTAAAAATTAGTCCAGATTATATTTTTCTCCCGATTGAAGATCATGAATCTGAAAAGTGCAATCATAAGGGGGTTAGTATATTTCAAGGACAGTATCACCCAAACTCCACTGCTCATGTACCTCTTTTTCTTTGTCGTGGATCTCCATCAGCAAGCTGTCCAGCTTGTCCTGCAACCGTTGGCGCAAAGTTTGATTCTCGATCGTGCGAATTTCCTGCTCCTTTTGATTTCGCTGCGTTTTGAGATCGCTGATCTGGCGCTGCAGTTCGTAAATGCGCGCATTATTGTTGGTGCTGGCGGTGGCACTATTGGCGTTACTGTTCTGACTATTTCCATAACCACCGTGCGGCATGTCGGACGAATCGTTATCGGAATCCAACCGTGAATTGTCACCGTGAAAGAAGGTCATGGATTTCGAACCGCCCGCACTGCTAGTGGGTCCCGTGTCGGGCCGACGAGCCGCCCGGTAGCCACTGCCACTCGAACCAGCGCCACTAAACATGCTTTTGTTAAACTCCAGCGCAGGGTTACGTTCGGTCTGCTGTGTGCCTTGGTACGAGCTAGAATCGGACAAACGGCTATCATCGGCTTCCGCCGACAACCGGCTGCTCTCATCTATGTCGATATTTTTGTTGATCGGGTTATCTTCTTCATCGGAATCGGAAACTTCCTCTCCAAAGATATCGTGCTCTCCCACGTCTTTGTTGTGGTCCCCTTTTTTCGTGTTCTTCGATGGACTCTTGTTCGGTGCTCCCGTCTCCGTGCCCGACCCCGGCGAAGGTTTGTTCGGATCCTCGTCCTCGGTGATCAGTTCCCACTTTACGTTCACCGCTTCGTTATCGACCCGCAGCAAACGTTTTACCTCCTTTTCTATCTCCGGTGCCTCGACGTATTTCTTCTTGAGAGTTTTGCGGAAACGACGCTTCCGTATATTCTTGCAGGGCGGCGTCACTCCGTGCGGCCAAAGGTACTTTTTGTCCACTTTGTTTGGATCTTTCTTCTTATTTTTGTTTGGCGATTCCTCTTCGGCTGACTGTTGCTCGGGCTCCTCTTTGCAAATCATCTAAAAAAGAATAGTTTTGTGATTTAGCTTTATATCAGCATTTAATGCATTGCGCAGTCGATTAGCCTACCATCTGGCATATGTCAGCAGTTTTGTAGAAATTTTTCGAGTCGATTGTTTTCAACGATTCGATGATCGTAGGAAGATCAACCACTTTTGCATGAAGTAACCAGTGGTCAAAACGAACTTCACCATATCGCAATTCATTCTCCAGCCGTATGAAAAGTCGATCCTTAAGATTATTGGCACCGCTTTGTATTGCTTCGCGCAGAGCAGCAGCCGGTTCCTGTGGACAAACTACAGGATTAAAACAGCACTGAACAAACAATGTTTTTACCTTAATACAACCTTGGGCATACGCATGATAATCTGCGTTTCCAGTTCTGCTCCATCGTCCTTTTTGCTATCCTGTTTTACGGGTTTATCGGGCATTTTTAATGAAATATTGTTGTGAGCTTGATGCGTTTCACATAAACATGCACGTATTTCTATTTACCAATTGCTACCATTACCAAGAGGATTAGATGAAGCTGTGATCAAATGACATTTACAATCAATCGGTCATTCTTATGTAGTAACGTGGATGACGAAATACGTATTTAAAATGACGCGCAATTCGGTTGAAGTCGTTTAGTACAATGATTTATTTTAATTAGCCTTTCTGCTCATATTTTGATTGTTGTAATTTAATACCAACACAAATAACTAAGCCAGATAAGGTAGTAATATAAATGTACAATCGAAATTCAGAATTCTCTATTTTGATGACTATATTAAAGCTGATCTTATTGTTGTTTTCAATATATATTTTTAAATATATTTGTCACATATCTGCATGACTAATGGTTTATACATTATCTTTACTTCATTGTCGTAATGAACAGAACGGTAGCGTTGTTAATCTACTATTCCTCTTTGTAACATTAACCTTCCAAGTACGTCGAACGATCTGATGCGTTTTGCTTCCGGTCTGCTATCCTGGAACCGAACTGTAAAGCACGTTTCCGCAACACACTCGCTTGAGTTAAGCCTAGTTGATAGGCACACAAGCGCAACATAAGCTTGTCACCAATCCCGGGTCCAAGTGGATGATAACACCGTTGGTAAGCTTTTAAAGAACGAACCAACTTGATGAAATCTTCCTGTAGATAGGGAGTTCTAGGTGTTACGCCATTGTCACTAATTACTCTGTCATCCCGTGCCAGGTTTCTACTTGGCAAACGCTTCCAATCTAAATTTAATTCTGCCTCCAGTGCTTCATACGCTTTCTGGTATGTATCTACCGATTGGGCAGCAGAACTATGTCGTTCAAATGCTGCTTTGTGTCTAGTGTATCCACCGAACAGCTCATCGGCACCAGATCCCAACAAAAGAACCTGCAAATGAAATTTGCATTTGAGCGAGATTCAACTTTTCTGCGGTCTGCTTTACTTACACGACTAGTACTGCTATAAGATTCTCCGTTTATTTGCCCTGTTCCATTGGAAGCAAACCATAGTGCAGCACCCAACGATTCGTCCAACACATTTCGCAAAGGAAACACAAGATTGGCAACAGTTTTCCTATGCTCGTGCAATTCACATCGTGTGACGTTTATCTCAACAAACTGCCATATCCTAGAGATTTATGGAAGGATGAAAGAAATCAAAATCTGATTGGTTTGAGAGCATCTTGAAAGATTGACATTATTACCGATTTGGCCTCACACGGCGCAACTCGCCCAACGAAGCCAATCCAGTCACTCGATCCGGCACGTTCCAGTCAATTATAGCTGGCTTCACATTCGAACGGTTTACCTTTTCAAAAGCCACATTCATCAAATCAATCGGACAGTTTGCTGGTATGAATTCATCTGCCAAAAGCGCTAGAATTGTACAATCTATTCCGCCTGAAAATAGTACACCGACTTTTGCATGAAAACATGTCGTTTGCGTTTCTAAACACATTTTGCAGTATTGTCTGGTATTAATGATACGCTCCGCGACTGAATTGCGCAAGGTACAGAGCAATTGGTTGCACATATTTTTGATTTCGGGGTGCCTGAGAAGATTGTCGAAAACATCTCCGTCCATCGATGATTCTTTTGCTAACAATGTATGAAAGTTAAAAAGAACGTCCTTAAAAGAAATGTACACATGTAATACTGGTTAATAAATCGTTACATCAGTTAGCTGATAATTAAGAAAATTACCTGCACATTGTGCATTTGTACTGGAGGATCTGTCAATTGCATGTAAGGCCGAATGTTAATATTATTACAGAAAATCTGCTCAAGCTGAGCACAATCATTAGTCCACGGAAGCAAGCTAACTGAATACGATTCGCTTACCATATCTAAATCGATAAAGTAAACTCCGTATGGTGGAAGTTCGTGGACGATACTGGATGAAATGTTTCCTGAGACGATAAAAAAGAATCTTCATAAATATTCTACAAAGAGTTTTATGTTACCAAAGCCATTTTACCGCCAGCGCTTGAAATGAACACATTTCCATTGTGTGTCTTCCCGAAGAGCAAAGAATTTCTACCAACAGCGTCACGAGCGAAGTAAATGCGGTTTTCTTCCTTCCTTAGAAAAATAACACTATATGGACCACGCAAGCTAGCAAACAGCTGGAATAGATCAGTTTCGTTTCGGCAGGTCTCAATCCTTTCCAGTAACCATAACGTATCGCTCTTGTTCATGTCTTCCCTAGGCTGGAAGATATCGCCATTGAATAGCAGCACCGTTTGATCACTTTCGATGGGTTGTGCGCATAGCGATACTCCCTGGTGCCATAGTACGGATCCATAAAAAAGCACTCTCGCATCGTACCTCAGTGTGGACTCATGGTTAGGGCCGCGGTTTTTCAGAACATTCCTACACGATTGCAACTGAAAATCGATAAGTATGATCAATTCAAGCACTATTCTCGAAAACATGATATACCAACCGTTTCATCTCCATCTGCAGAGTTGTTGTTAATGCAGATGTAGCAAAATATTCCACACATCGCAAAGACCGGTCAATTTTTTGGGCGAAAATAGCGTGCTCACGTTCCACACATTTGTTTACACACATTTCAATTCGTCGACTCGATCAAAACATGTCTGTCGAGTTTCGAAACAATCGACGAACTGAATTGTCAATCGCCTATTCCTTCCCCGATAAGGCACCCTGTATCTGTCACATTGAGTACCGCATTTGTTTTGAAAAAGGTATTTCACGTGGGAAACCGGTGGTATTGAAGTGGTAAAGCAAATTGAAGCATTTTCCCGACAAAATGGTAAAAAAGAAGATAGATAACCGCATCCGTGTGATGATCGAAAATGGTGTCAAGCTCGGTCACCGTACGATGTTTGTCATAGTTGGCAACAAAGCTCGCGATCAAGTGCCCATACTGTACGATATCCTGACCAAGGCATCGGTAAAAGCACGGCCACCGGTGCTGTGGTGCTACAAGAATAAGGACGAAGCTATCTCCAAGTAATTGTTCAAAAGAGCGTATTTTATTGTCTTGAGCTTATTTATCAACCGCACATTACGATATTCAACTTCCAGTCATGGTAAAAAGCGAGCGAAGAAGATACAAGCCGGCAAGATCGATATCAACGAGTCCGATTTGTTCGACGCGTTTCGTGTAGCTACTACGATTCATGGCAGATACTATAAGGACACGCATACCATTCTTGGCAAAACGTATGGCGTGTGCGTATTGCAAGATTTCGAAGCCCTTACGCCCAATCTTTTGGCACGTACGATCGAAACGGTAGAAGGAGGTGGTTTGATCATTTTGCTGCTCAAAACGATCTCTTCCTTGAAGCAACTCTACACCATGAGCATGGACGTGCACAAACGATACCGCACGGAAGCACACCAGAACGTAACGTGTCGCTTTAACGAGCGCCTGATTCTATCCCTAGCCGACTGCTCCCGGTGTTTGTTGGTGAATGATGATTTAACGGTGCTGCCACTGTCTTCCCGTACGGCCGACGTAAAACCGATCGATGTGGCTTCTATTGAGCGCGATCAAAACGAGCAGCTTGCGGAGCTAAAAGAAAGCTTGGCCGATGCACCACCAGTAGGACCGTTGGTGAATCTTTGCCGTACGTACGACCAGGCGAAAGCCGTGGCTCAGTTTATCGATGCACTAGCGGAAAAGCAGCTCAAACCACCGACATCGCTAACTGCGGGACGCGGTCGTGGAAAATCGGCCGCCATGGGTCTAGCCATCGCTGGTTCAATAGCATTTGGCTACGTAAATGTGTACGTAACATCGCCATCGCCGGAAAATTTGATCACGCTGTTCGAGTTCATACTCAAAGGATTCGATGTGCTGGAGTACCAGGAGCACACCGATTACACGATCATACGCTCGACGAATCCGAACTTCAACAAAGCGATTATTCGCATCAATGTAACACGCAACAATCGACAAACTATTCAGTACATTTCCCCGTCGGATGCACATCTGTTAAATGCGGCTGATTTGTTGATTATCGACGAAGCAGCAGCTATCCCATTGCCGATGGTAAAAGCAATGTTGGGTTCTTACCTAGTATTTATGGCTTCTACCATCAATGGATATGAAGGAACTGGACGATCGCTTAGTTTGAAGCTGTTATCGCAACTACAGAAGGAAAGCAATGCTCCACAACCGGTAAGCGAATGTTTTTGTTTTTTTACTCTTCGTACAGCTTTTTAGTACTTTCGCCACTTTCTTTTGCACAGATTACGCTTGAAGAATCCATCCGTTACAGTCCCGGTGATCCCGTTGAATCATGGCTTACATCGCTACTGTGTCTTGACGCTACAATTGTGCAAAATTTGAACTCCGGTTGTCCACCGCCGGACGAGTGCCAGCTGTATTACGTGAACAGAGATGCACTGTTTTCTTATCATCGAGCGGCAGAGACGTTTCTGCAGAGGATCGTTTCAATTTGCGTTTCGTCGCATTATAAAAATAGTCCCAACGATTTGCAGATGATGAGCGATGCACCAGCCCATCATTTGTTCTGTCTGCTGGGTCCGATCGTAAAGAAAAACCAATTGCCTGAAATCCTGGTCGTGATTCAGGTGTGCTTGGAGGGTGAAATTTCTTCACAAACGGTGCAGAACTCGCTTGTTCGTGGGATGAAAGCATCGGGCGATTTAATCCCGTGGAACATAACGGAACAGTTTGGCGATCATGAATTTCCGAAACTATCCGGAGCGCGAATCGTGCGCATTGCAACCCATCCAAACTATCAACGTGTAAGTTACTCATTATAGTCCTTTCGGCAGGAAATTTGTTTTCAGTTTCCATTTTGTTCTTAGATGGGTTATGGAAAGCGTGCTCTGAACCAGCTGAAACTTTACTACGAAGGCAGATTTCCGATCGAAACGGATGGTTTCGATGATGAGCAAGGAAATGACGATAATGGCATTGAAACAATAGATGACGAGGAAGTGGATTTGCTGAAAGAGGTGATTACACCGAGGAAAACAATCCCAACACTGCTTAAATCGCTCTCAGAGCGCAAACCAGAAATGCTCGATTACGTTGGCACGTCGTTTGGTCTAACGAGCGAATTGTTGCGCTTTTGGAAGAGCCAAAAGTTCGTTCCCGTGTACCTAAGCCAAAAGGAAAATGAACTTACGGGAGAGCACTCGTGCATCATGCTCTGTCCGATCAACTCCAGCGTCGAAAGAGTCGAAACGAATGAATGGTTAAATCATTACTTTTTCGATTTCCGCCGGCGCATTCTGAAATTGCTCGGCAAGGCATTTCACAAATTTCCTACCAGCATGGCACTTTCTTTGCTGGAAAATAGGGCAGTTAAGATTGAGAGCAAAGGTAAGTGTGTGTTAGTGTGTGTTTGGCTTCTGGACTCAGGAGTACTTACCGTTTGCATATAATTCTAGCTCTTACGCAAACGACTATCGATGAAATATTTCTTCCGCACGACGTACAACGATTGGAAATGTACGTCAACAATCAAGTGGAGTATAAACTAATCTGGGATTTGACGACCGATCTTGCGTCCTTGTACTTTCAAGACAAGATGGCCGGATCTAATCTCGAGACGCTACATAAAGCGATTCTTATGGGATGTGGATTGCAGAACAAGTCAATCGACCGGATGATGGAAGAGTTAAATATGCCCAGCAATCAGGTGCTGGCCAAGTTTTACGATTGCATGAAAAAGCTGACTAATTACATTATGCGAACGATGGAGCGCACGATCGAGGGCGGTATGGCCAAAACGAGTGAGCTGAATATGGGTCAAAATTTGATACCTTTGAAGCAGAGCCTCAACGAAGAGTTTGCAGAAGATGTTAAAAGTTTGGAAAAACAGCAGAAAAAGGAGTTGACCAAGCTGAAAAAACTTAACCTAGATCAATACGCAATCAAGGGAACGGACGAAGAATGGAGCAAAGTCCTATCGACCAGCAAATCGACGATCGTATCCATTAAGAGGTAAATTGTAAAAAAAGCGGTTTCGAGCGTGAATAACAATAATCTGTGTGTGTTTTTTTTATTATTTCATTTACAGTGGAGAAAAACGTCTTAACGAGTCTGTCGATGATTCCAAGATGTCATCAGGTGGTGGTGATGGTTCGCATCCGCAAAAGAAAAAAACTAAATTTGGCAAGAAGCAAAAGTCGCGCAATAGTATGGCTTAACCCTGCCTTTTAACAAATCTGGCGTTTCATCAATGCTAATTTAAATTGTTCAAAACATATACACCCGCTACAAATGAAATATATTGTTAGACTTTAAACAATTTTGTGGTTCCGTAACATGCGGCTATTCATACAACAACACAGAAAGAAAAAGCCATACTTAAATATTTAGCTAGCATATTATAACATTTATTGACAATAAAATAAATAAATCGAAAAGCAGAATAATTGTCAACATTACTACATAAACAAACAAAAAACAATTCCCTATATAATATAACCTTACATTGATCGTATTATCATGCATTCTCTATGTGAGTCTTACGTATTACTATCAGTTGCTTCTTGAATATGACATTTCTTTTAGTAAGGCGCAAATATGCAGGAAAGATAGAATGACATTATTACATCGATTGCACCGTGCGTTTGCAAATTATGGGAAAATTGAAGGACAATCGTCAAATTAACACAAGACCACGTCAACTTGAGACAAGTGCTTGAATAAAATCTATAAAAGTCTCAACGCTACTAAGGCTCAAAGAAACATAGCATTGTTTTTGTAAAACAAATAAGGAAATCTAGCCCCCCACGATGCTACGTAGTCGTAGGCTGTAACGAATTAATACCACGTACACCAGCTGTATGTGAAGAAAGAGTAGTTTGTGTATATAGTTGTGTTTTGGTTGTACCATATCTTACACACCAGTTAACGTGTTCTGCTCAATACTACTGAATTCTACATTCGTGTGGTACCAGTTACATTTGCTGCTGCTATGTAATTTATTTGTCTGTTGCATTATGCATACATCATCATTTGCCCATTAAAACGTTCCATTATGTTCTTTTCGATCGGAATTTGTAACCATAACTATATGGCAAACAGCACACATCATATTACGTTTTTTCTTTAGATTTTCTTGTGTATCATAGTGTGTATATGTAGTTTTATTTTAATTTTAGTGTCGTGTCATACGAGCATTTTACGAGCTGCATTGCATTGTATATCAATGTTGCCCATTTTCGCCAGTTACACTCAATATTTCGTTAGTTTAGGATAGATAAAGAGTAACAATAGAGTTTATGTTTAACAATAAACCGCCCACCCGATCGTACGATTGCGGAATTTATGTAACTTGTTTTTTTTTTAATTCAATTGGAGCATCGGTCTGGTTATTGGTTTTGGTAGTAAAGGCTCGCGCATGTTTGACGCGACCATTAAATAAACTTTTCAAAGATTGAACATACTCGATAAGCATCAAATGGTCCACACAAAAGAGCAAAAAGTTTGCTAGTTGAAAGGAAAAATGAAACATCATCATATAAAATTAACCCTGAATTAACTATCCATTCATCATTCCGTTCAACGAATACCCAGTTGATTTTTGCACGAAGCAGAGCATCAAATAATCGATTAAATAGTAACAGGAATAATGATGACGTACACAATACTCCAGGAATTGCAACTAACTTTGCTAAATACTAGTCGATTATCAGGTGCTAACTATTTAGCTTAACATTGTACATACCCTTGCCATCATCTCATACACAGTTATAGTTTTACGCTCCATCCTGACCTTTTATAATAACAGCACAATAGTACGAAAGTATTCTGACGCGGCATCAGTAGTTTTGCTTCGAAAATATTCCTAACTGCTTACTGCCTACAGTCCCGCGTTCGCGTTAGCATTCACTACATCCTCCTGCTTGCCATTCGATTGCATGAGTACATGTCGCGGTACACCGTCTATTAACCTGCGCAGAAGCTTCCATTCCCTACGTGTTCGATTACATATTGTACGCGGACTTGGGGGGGGGTACAGTTTTATTTTATACGGGTCCATTTTTGGTATAACATTATCATTTCGATAAGCATCTCAATATGGGTATTGTCTGCGGTATGTTGCAATCCTAGTTGTTTTATATCCTATGCTTCGCCGTGAGCATCATCTGCAGTGTCCGAAGCAACTCCCTCACAATGACCGCGATCATCTAGTTGCATGAGCGCGCGCACATACACATTTCTATTGAATCATTCACATGTATGTCGTCGTCGTATTGTTTTCTTCACATCAATCATTAACACACCCACGCTATCAGTCACATTCTGCTTCGTTTCACCTTTCACTATATACTGTTTGCGATAGATAAGATGCGATCGTTCAACGACAAAGCAAAACAAACTAGTCAAATAGTAATGCTTAACGATGTACGAAATGAGGTCGGTCCAGCTAAGAACAAATGTCAGATATATAGGGAGCTAAATAATGTTAAAAGCTTTCGGAATAAAACAACATTATAGAACACCCTTGTTAAACGTTTTACTATGAGGTGCTTCGAACTATGAATCATGTGGTATGTCAACAGCCCAATTATTGGTTTAGGTTTTACACGGGACATAAACACAATCATTCGATCAGGTTGTTGCCCCTGTTCAATTTCATTGCCTGACCCATATCATTTGTTTAATACTCGTAATGCATTTCTAGGACTCGTCTCTTCTAACGCTTAAAGTTTGTTTCGTTTCCATGTTCCTGTTTAATTTCTCTTTACGCCTGCGCCGTCTTATGGCGTGGGTCTTTGAGAATTGTAGGGTTTTGGGACGTAATTATATTAACACGCTTAATACAACGAATGAACAATCGGTTCACGATCAGGTAGCTGTCGCACTTTCATCGAACCATCGGCGCCGCACGAAAACAGTCGGCCCCCTTGATCTATTTGCAGCTGAGTAACGCCTTGACCGATGTGCTTGAAAAAGCTGCTCCGAGCATGCTCTCCCATGAAACTATAAAGCTGGGTATGAACTGACAGACCCCAAACCTTTGATGTTGGCGGCAAGGCAGAAACATAAAAGTTAGTGTTTATTATTATAGTTTGTATGGCTAATAAAAGCTAGCTGTAATTTTATAAAAGCTCAATGTTCCTTTACACCTTACCTTAATATCACCATCAGCCGAGCCGGTTACAAATTGTTCTTCGTTCGGATCGATCGCCAAACATTTTATTGGATGTTCATGTGCCTGTAAGCAAAGCAGAAAACCAGTACGTCAGATTATGGGCTCCAAATCGAAGAAAATGACAAAAACAGTTCAACAAATTAGCGTTGCATATATACCTGGAACCGATGTCTCAGGATACGTTGGCGAACATCGAAAATGCTAACATCACCTTTCTTACCAGCCGAAATAAGTAACTGGTGCTGTGGAGCATACGCTAGACTAGAAGCACCCTGATCATGGCATGTAAAGGCTGTAACATTTGAAACGTGAAACGTTTGAAATGACTTATTAACAAACGCTTGCCAGCAATCTCTGCACAATCCAACACTTACCAGCTACCAGAGCTTTCTTTTGTGGTAAAAGGGTATCCCATATAGCTACGTTTTTGCTTTCCGAGCTGTGGCCAGCTACAGAACAAGAGAATGTGAGAAAATACTTATTATTGCTTATTATTTGTTAAATAATTGAAAAAAAACGCTCATACCCGTTGCCACCAAACTGCACGATCCAAGAAACACGAAATCTGTTATTCCTTTATTATGGCATTGATACGTCTATAAAAAAATGCGTGGATAAATGAAAACACAGTTATCCAAATGATCTTTGCTAAACTTATCGCCACATTTTAAATACACTTACGAAGAAGGGTCGATTGCTTTGGCTTGCCAGGCCTACTTGCCAGAGGCTTAGGTTGCCATCACCATCTGCAATGCCGAATTTGTTACCATGCTGGGAAAACCGACAGCGCGTCACTTTGGCAAACGTTCCCGGCGAGCGTGGTGTGCAGACCACTTGCTGATGGCCCCATTCCCACATCTGTACCGAACCATCCTGTCCGCCGGTAAGGTACAGTGGCATCAACGGATGTGCACTCATTCGTTTAATATTATCGACTTTATGTTTCAGTACCTTTGGTTTGGAGATTTGGAAGTGGCAAAGCAAAAAATGTTAACATTGTTTTATATACAAAATCTATTTCTTGCAAATTATACACGACGAATACGTGCAGTTTACGTAACGATAAAAACACAACAATTTGAAGCAATCAAAACACAAGTGTGGCACTTCAGGTGCTAGGTGCACTTATATGAATTCGACATAATTATATATTTTTACATGTAATGTAATTTATATGTATCTAACGATAAGCAAACAAGCAAACATAAAACATGATCAACGCAACGTCGGAAAATGAAGCATGAATTCGGTTCATGAAGCCAAACATTATTTTGTGTTAAATGTTGCACATTAAACTACACACACTTCAAAATAATTCATAAAGTCGGCATTTTATTGATGGACAGAAAAAATTATGGAAAAATTCGCCTACACAATCAACTAATGTCAAGCTAATTTAAGGAGGGGTAAAGCAACAATAAACCAACCAAGTGCGAGAATGACAACAAACAGACGTGCAGAAAAGGATAATTAAAGAACAGAACAGTGACGCATAGAAATATGTAACGTTCGATTATGAAAACGCTAGACTAGAATATGTTTATACTCGAGAAAATAATATACCGGTTTCAGTAAATGTTTGGAACGATCGATAACCAGCTTGCAGAACCGTGGGCACTGACTACCAGGGAATGTAGCTCCTTTGATCTGCACGTTTTTTCATTATGCGGTAAACGATCGTGTTAGTGTGGTAGTGCGATGAGTTATTCAAAGGGGTTTTTGTTGTGCGATATATTTTCCCATTTTGTACCAATTTTGTCATTTATGTATATTTGGTAGACAGAAAGACATGTAATTGAGATAAATCCGCCAAAAAGGCAGAATAAAGAAAATGGAGAGAAGTGTGAATATTGGGAATAAAAGGTTATTATAATTACATATACAGGGTGTTCGAGATAAATTTGACAGTTACATTATTGTTTATAACTCGTGATTGAATTGGCATAGGAAAACAAGCAATACGTCATTCGACAGCTAAAAGTGTACGAAACAAGCAGCAAAAACATCCTGTGATAAAAAAATGCCAAAAAAGAGTACTGGAAGCGGTTCACATGCATCATGATGATCCGCGCCGGACGCGTCAACCGCGACATCATGCAGTGCGTGCAGTGTTCGCTGAATACGGTGAAGGCGATCCGGAATGAGCTGGGAGAAAACAGCGACAACGACGAAGCGGTGGCAGCAGAAAAACCACATTCTCAGCGGCGGGATTGCGTGCGGACCGACGCTTTCCTGGCTGACCTCCAGGCGCGCGTAATGGAAAATCCGGGGATCGGAATTCGGCCGTTGGCACGTGAGATAGGGGTGGCTGGACATCGTCGTGAAGCCTTGGATCACGAGAGCGGCCAACGGCAGACCGTACGTGTTCCAGCAGGATTCCGCTCCGTGCCGTACAGCCTCCAAAACGATAAAGTGATTGGCGGCCAATTTCAACGACTTCACCGCGCCGAATGTGTGGCCCCCAGCTCCCCAGATCTTAATCCAATGGATTATTTCGTGTGGGGCGCGGTGGAACGGGACACCAACAGAACCTTCAGCAACGCCAAGGCGAAGCTGATGTCGAAAATCATTTCCGTTTTCGCGGCCCTACCTCGCGAAACTGTCGCCAGGGCTTGTTTTCGGTTCCGGAGACGGGTGGAGGCCGTAATAGAAGCCGAGGGCGGATATTTTGAATAAAATGAATAAAATACATTGTAAGCTACTATTTCTAAAACAAAAACAATTTCCCCGATGATTAATTTTGTCATAAAAAAAATTTGACCTCCAGGCGCGCGTAATGGAAAATCCGGGGATCGGAATTCGGCCGTTGGCACGTGAGATAGGGGTGGCTGGACATCGTCGTGAAGCCTTGGATCACGAGAGCGGCCAACGGCAGACCGTACGTGTTCCAGCAGGATTCCGCTCCGTGCCGTACAGCCTCCAAAACGATAAAGTGATTGGCGGCCAATTTCAACGACTTCACCGCGCCGAATGTGTGGCCCCCAGCTCCCCAGATCTTAATCCAATGGATTATTTCGTGTGGGGCGCGGTGGAACGGGACACCAACAGAACCTTCAGCAACGCCAAGGCGAAGCTGATGTCGAAAATCATTTCCGTTTTCGCGGCCCTACCTCGCGAAACTGTCGCCAGGGCTTGTTTTCGGTTCCGGAGACGGGTGGAGGCCGTAATAGAAGCCGAGGGCGGATATTTTGAATAAAATGAATAAAATACATTGTAAGCTACTATTTCTAAAACAAAAACAATTTCCCCGATGATTAATTTTGTCATAAAAAAAATTTTGTCTTTCTCCGTAGGTGACTGTCAAATTTATCTCGAACACCCTGTATATGAAATGTGGCATATTAAAAAAGGAAAAGATTCAGTATGTTTCGAAAGCAAACAAATAAAACGGTTGTTTACAAGATGAAAACGTTGATAATTGATCTCAACGTTGGAAAAACAATCTCTCATACCAAAAAATAACCTAACCGAATTATCCATCCTTAACATGGTCCACAATACATGTAGTTCTGCTAAGCATTTGCTAAATTTGCTCATTACTATTGTCGATAGCAAGAAAATGGTTTAAAGAGGTTTTTTCATCTGACAATACGGCCTACGGTCGTCATATTATAAATTAAATAAGGTTTTCTTCATTTGTAAATAGTTAAATAGTTAAATGAATAAAAAAAATAATTCTTGTAAGTATTTGTGGTTTAGAGCAGGGACGAGAAACAGAAAGCAATTGTTATTCATAAACATCCACGTGTTATGTAATGAATTTGTACATTTTTTCGATTTTTTTGCTTCATATTAAAGCATTTAGTTTAAACTCGCACACAACACGCACTGTAGCGACAATGATTTGCACAGTGGTACAGTGAACCTTAGATAAACTTCATATAAACGTTCCAGATTAATACATACCACTGAAGCGCCACGTCCTGATTGTCCTGCAATTCCAGGCTGGGGACTCGATGGTGCTCCATAGTTTTGAGCGCTGCTGATGTTTTGGTTAAGCAGATGTCTAAAATAGATCGTACAACGAACACTGGTTAAGGCGCATTCTATTCCCTTACGGTGAGCTTTTGTTAGCTTACTTATCGGTTGAAGTTTGAATGACGAGAAAACTGCTCGATGCAAGTGATTCTATATCCTTGGACAGATTCATAATGTCCATCTCACACTCGTCCTCCATCCAGTTTGGCGACTCCAGTAGCAATGATATATCCATTTCCTGCACTTCTCGTGGTGTGGCAAGCGCGAGCAGACCCGGATTTACCATGTTGAGACAGAAGGCCGATATCTGTTCTTGGTCCTTGTGTATTATGCGTACCGGTTCTGGAATGTTTTGATTATGCTGGTGGTGGTGAGTTCCAGCTACGTTGCCATTGTTTTCATGGCCGATCGGTGTGCCCGAATCATTGATCGATGCGGAAGCCGATCCTGCACCCACACTCGATTCGAATGCCGCGTTAGCAGGCGATTTTTTCTTGCCAAACACGGCCCGAATGAAAATTTCCTGCACGGATTCAATGCGCACCAAATAGTTCCATAGCCGTCTAGCCGGTGCTGACGCAGATAAGCAAGGGCTGAATGGCGTATTGGAACGTTCTAGTAGCGATCGGTACTTGTGAATAGCAGGACCTTTTGCTTCGGATTCAATGAAACACCCTAGAAAACAGAACGAGAAACATATATTAGTTTTGGGGGTTCTGCTCTCTTGGTATGTTTTGAGTAAAAATCAAATTTAGCAACATACCTGGAATGTAATCTACTGAAGCAGGACCACGATTTTCCAGCTCCTCTTTTAGCAGGTCTTGCCATGATGATAGTGATCGAAGTATGCCATGCACCAATGGACTGCTGACAGGAAGTTCTAAAACATACAAAAGCGAGTGAACTGTTGTTGCTTAATTTATATTAGCCAATGATCTGACCCAGTTGCTCAGCAACTTGAAGCATTTCTGGTCTCTAAACACCAATACGGATAAGCGCTGGGAACGTCGTCCAGCAGTTTGTCGATCAATTCTACAACCACCAAACTTAAAAATAATTCAAAACAGTTGTCTCGAAACTCAGAAAACTGGATTAAACTTTGCGAAATGTCAAAATCTATAGCAACGAGTTGCTGACAACGTCATCAGACCATTGGCTAAACGTTAATCTGTAAAAAAAAGCGCCCGGATCCTACCTTGCATTTCAATCCCAGCAATAGCAATAAATGACTGCAGCTGATTCTGCGCAACGCGTATTAAAGCGTAACGCATGATACACCAAGAATAAGAATTGGGATTTGAGTGTTCTGTGTTCTCCAGCCGATGCTTTCTAACGGCGGCCGATACTTGCGAAGCTTTCGGGTCGTTGTTTAGCGGATCGTTAAACACATCCTCATCCTCGTCCTCATCGTCGAGATCGGACACGGCCGAATCAGCCGAATCATACTCTTCTTCGTCTGCTCCCAGTCCCTTTGGGATTGGTTTCGTGAGGAAGTATGACACCATGGACATTTCTGGCGGCACAAACTGCTCGCGGTACGTAGGCTTGTCTTCCTTCATATTTGACGCACCCTGCGGACCAGCAAACGGTCCGAGTAGTTTCATGTTAAGCTTCACACGGTGCTTCGTCAGCGATGTTACCGCTCCCCAAACGCTACCTTCCGCCCCGGTGCCAGTGTCGCCTCCCGCAGCCTCCATCGTTTCCTGCTGTATCTGTGCCTGTACCGCTTGCGCCGTTTGTGCATGCGACGTAGCCTTGCGCAACAACTTCTTTACACCACCGCCGAACAACGTCGACCAGGAGCTGTCGGAGAAGTTTTGCCCGGCTAGACGGTACAGAATGTGGCTGTCGCAGGTGGTTAGAGCGTACACGAACAGCGCCATGTAGCCCGCCACGAACGATTCGCACAGCAGCACATTCAACCGTGGTGTATCTTCGTCCTTTTCCCGTGCCAACAGCGCCCGGAGATTTGTTACACCGGGCCATTTGGACGGCGGTGTACTGACCGCTAACGGTTCATCGGTCGAGTACTTGCGGCGCCGCTGGTGAGCGGCTGCGTTGGCCATCAAATGCGTACTCTGGCAACTCGCGTTCAGCTTTGCGATAGTCTCCATACCGGGACTGTGGCAACCTTGGCTACCACCGTCGATTGACGAGGACGACTGCTTCACGCTGAACGTATCCGAGTCGCACAGCGATTGATAGATGCAGGCCGAAAGCGCCACCGCAAGATCACGCAGGACGAAGATACCGCTCGGGAACATGTACGCACGGTTCATGTGAGGCGGTGTGCGCATGTTAACCATGGTTTGGAGCATATCGTGCGTGTGCGATTGCAGATAGCGCAATGGGTCGGCGATCACTGTTTTGTTACCGGCAACGCAAGCGCTTAGCAGTGGCAACGTCGTCGGGAACGGCAACGGACTCAGCAACTGTTGTTGCGTTTTCTCTTGCTGCAACTCTTGCAACAACAGCACCAATTCCATACGTACGGAAGCCAAACCACCGCCACTAGCGCCGTGCAGTGAGCAGTAGCTTAGCAACGTTCGAAGGAGTGTCTCGTTAGCCTTTAACCATCGTTTGCGCCTTGCTGCTCTTTGGACTTTTGCTTCGAAATCTTGCTTTTCCTGAATGAGGATCTCGTGCAATGTAGGTTTATCGTGCGGGAATTTATTCGCCAACACGGGTGTTTCGCGATCCATACCAGCTTCTGCTGTCGCTGTATCCTCGATAGCGGTATTCTCCGAGTCACCTGTGCTGTAATTGCACAGCTGCTTCAAAGCTTCAACCTCACGCTCCAACCATACGTATAGTTGATATCGTAACTGACCACCGTCGACTTCGAAGCCCGTGGCAAGTGTCGATAACTCTTCCATAAGAATCTTCAAACAGGCGATAAATTTGAGCTGCTGTGCCATTATGTCTAGACTACCGCCACCAGCCGACCCTTCGTCTTCTAGCGCCGTTTCATCATCCTTATTGAGCGGGAGGCTTTCGGGGTCCGGTTTTTTCTTAATCTGTATACCACCATCATCGTCGCTGCTTTCATCTTCTCCTGCCGCTCCGTCATCTTCCCAGACGATCTTAAACTCATCTTCTCCGCCATTCACTTGAGTGGACACCGGTGCGCCCCAGTCCATGGCAGTGCTGTTACCTAAGCTGCCACCCCAATCGAATGATGCGGCCGTTTCTTTGCCGCTGGTTTGATTGCTCCAATCTAAAGTGCCCGTTGCAATCAGTGTACTTTGATCCTGCACCTTCACATCCGGCCCACTGGCTGGACTTTGCGCATTGCTCGTCTCTTGATCGATTACCTTTGTCGGCAGTTTGCTCAGCACCTCCAATGCCAAGGCTGGGCAACCGGCTTTAAAGTGTGCATGGGCAGTGGTAAAGTAAAGCTGTCGCTCGAGCGGTGTAATAGAATCCTCCAGCTGAATCTGTTTGTCCGTCGCTAGCCCACTGGACGCTGCACTAGTATCAGCGCCACCGTAACTAAAGCCGGCAATCACGACTTGTGCCCGCTTCTTGTCCTGCGCCGACGACGCAATATGTTGCCTTATGAGCAATGGGTGCGTTCGCAAGTACACGTAAAAATTGAACACGTTCGGGTTGGTTGAGTGACCGGCGTCCTGATGGGATGCATTACCGAGGGCGGCACTTTCGTCATCGAACAGTGGATGCATGCTACCGATCTGGCTGTCCAGCAGTGTGCTTAAACTGCCGGTGTAGTCTTTCAAAATCCAGAGCGCCATTGAGCGCAAGAATGGATCCGGGTGCGCACGGCTAAGGTCTTGATTTTCACCATTTTTATCGCAACCCAGCACCTCTTCGTACAGCAGCTTTTTGAAGCTAGGTGGCGTGGGGTCATGTTCCCCCTCGTACAATCTTGTAATAACTAGCGCTAGTTGTAAATCTTCCAACTTGGTCAAGCAAACTTCTAGTGCGTCGTTCAGTGAATTGGCGAGGAGAAAGAACGCAACGGCGTGCTCAAACCGCTGCTTCCCCAGCAGCGCAAACGCATTCTTTAAGGCCGCCTTTCGCCAACGATCCTCGGCAAAATTGTTTGCAAAGAACTGCGTCATCTTTTCATCTTTTTTTGACCGAAAAAGTCCCCAAACGACGGATTTTTTCTTCATCGCCATATAGTAAATGGCAGCGTCGAGCGGATCCTGATTCGCTTGGAATGAGGCCTTTGCCAGACGTTCGATGCATTGGCGAAGTAAATTGTTGTTGCGAAGCCACCATCCCACACCAAGTTCTTTCAGCACGTGCCACTTCGGTTGTCCTTTGACGTACGATGGTATCAGATTAAGTAGCTCTTCCTCACTCTCCGAGTGGAACGCCCACACGATGTTGGACGTACCGACACCTTGCTTCTGGAATGAATGGCGTTGCGAAATCGGTAAGCAACGCAGCAAATAGTTGTAGTGTTTCATCGCCAGCAGAAACCGAAGCCCACAGTCGTCCAGTGAATCGGTAGACACATTTTCCGTATTTGGAACACCGGTCAAATTTTCCTTTGCTATGGCCGTTTTGGCTGCATCGATTGCAAACCGTTCCGCGAAATCGATATTGCACGTTGACACCGTGTCGGCCAATGCCAGCAAATGCATCTGATCCAAAGACGACAGTCCTGGCAGATGGGTGTGCGTCAGTAGTCGCGAAAGCAGCTGCCCTTGACGGGGACCAAAATGCGAGAGGTAATGTTTTTCTGGAAGCGAGGATCGGCGATCAGTATGCCGGTTCATGTCACCACCGCCACTTTCATCGTCCAGCAAATCATCAAGCGATTCATCCGCCGTGTTACTTTCGAACAGTTCATTGTAATCCTACAACATTAGAGCGGCATAATAGTTATTATGGTTCTTGTATGGCTTTTTTTAAATGAACACCGCGTACCTTAACTTCATCGTTTTGCTGCAAATTACTACTGGCCGATTCCTTATCTGCAGCCAACAGGGTCCACAGGGGTAGGGGAGGAATGGATGTGATCTCCGCATAGTCAAGCGTAAGCTCTTCTGGAATCTGTTTCGGTTTGTAAACAATTTTTGTTGTAATGTTGTAGTTATAGACATTCGAAATATGTTTCAACTTTCGCTTTACAAGCGAACTGATTTTACGTGAACCGTGTAAAGTGAACCGAATATCTAGTTACGTGCTGCTTTTAACAACGTTACATCTATTAAAACTTATTGAATCTTAGCTTATCTGCTACTTTACTATGATGGGAAACTTATTGGAACCATTTTATCCTACTATGGATTGCTAAATCATTAATGACACATTTGGATGGAAACATGAAATTTATATTCATCCAAGAAAGCATAAATTTAAAATTTAAAATACGATCAAACTACTTTCAAATCATTTATCCAAACATACGGCAAGTGAAATCACTACCACTCGTATGAAAGATGAAATAAGAGTCATAGACCACATAGAAACACAAAAATACATAGTGTTAGATAAAGTTAAAACCCAAAGTAACAGTAGATAAAGTGATGGTAGCTACTAAACCAAATGATATAAACATAATTTTTGCATATCATTGATGTTTATACATCAGGTGGACCTATCTTTGCGATTGATAATAATGAACATTAAAGCTTCACATTTATTGGAAATGACAGTTAAGAGGGCTGGAAAGAATATTAGAACAAATTCTAAACTTGCTTACATTTTCAAGGCAGGATATTTAAATCACAGAAACTATTTTTTATTGATGAAAAATCTTGCATTGCAAGCCAAAATTCTTTACTTGGAAACATTTGCGAAGTAAGGTATTCAATTGCGTTCGGTTTAACTTTGGCATGGGCATACATCCACAAACACATTCAAATTACGATAAAAAGTACCATTTCTGAACAAAAACTCTTCGTTCGGAAATAAGAATAAATACGCAACCAGTCTTGAAAAGCTAAGAATACATTCGTTTGCAAATGAAAACAATTCGAAGTACATATATGTGAAAGCTTTACCAATACCATATCACAGGTAGGAGAAGAAAAAAAAAATATATCAAAAGCGTCACATGTAGGTAAATAAAAAACCATCCCGTATTACGTATAAAAAAGTGAAACATATTCAATCTGAGCAGCCGAAAAAGTAGTAAAAGTGAATGAGTAAGAGTTAAAATAATGAAAAACCGCACCTGTGTCGTCGATCCTCTTGGTTCAAGAGGACTAACGGTGCCTGCCGGACAGCTAATGGAAAGAGATCGAGTGCTAGACCAACCACGCTGGAAACACACATATAAAACAAATAAAGAAAAGATAATGGAAACACGTGAAACGTGATAGAGTAAGGTGGAGATAGGAAGCGATATGCGTGCGATGGAAAAGAAAAAAGAATGCATATGGAAAGGTGTAGGTGTGTAGAACAAACTTAAAATGTTGATGAAGTGAGTTGAGTTGTGCTTGTACTGGTATAGTCTCGCTATAGTATCAAATAAAGCATTGAACCAAGAAGACCAAGATCTACCATCTCAAATGCGTGAACGATCGTTCGATCAATCATGCCAGTCAGAAAAAGCTGTGGTTGCAGAAAGTAATGGATGAAGCACGGTAATCAGTGCAGGTGACTTGTAAAGAAGAATGCATCTAGCGATGGTCTCAGCTAATTCTGTCTGCTACTTATATTACTATCGTGAGCTTCTTGATCGAACTAAATGAAGATGAGCAAACGTTGCGCACTAGAAGATTAGCAACACAAGGTAAATATTAGCAACATACACAAACACAAACACACACCTTTCCGCAGGGAAATATTAGCAACATACACAAACACAAACACACACGCGCACGCTGTTTCGTCGGTGGGTGCCAAGTATCTGTCAAGTGCCACTGCAGCGCGACGCAGTGAAATGGAATATGCCTTGGCACTCTTGCCGCCAGCAGTGCCGCCGATAATGCTATATAATTGGGACTTTTGGAAGTGAAGGGGGGGTGGGGTGGAGTAGGGGTGATTTTTTTTTGTTTGCAATATAACTGAGACAGTCAGCCAGGCATACCTGTCGGTTGAGACTTTCTTCGTCTCCTCCACAACCGCGCACAGTATACGAACCACTGATGCAACGGACGAGGTGCGCTAGAATCGCTTTAACCCATCGTATTTTACCGGAGTTGAGCAGTTCCATCAACTGCTTCGGATGGTACTGTGGAAGCACCGGGCAAGCAATACGCGAAGCTTCGAATAATCCATAATCGGTCATGTAATCGTGTTGGCCTGGCGCTTGCTGCTGGTCGGCAGCAGCCGAAGCCGCCACAGATCCAATCTGTCCGGTACTGGCCGCACCGAGCGGCTTCTTTTTCTTCGCATCCGCTGTCGAAAGCATCTGATTCAGATTGATGGAGCTAACGCGTGATAGTACCGGCATCGATGACACATTTGCCAGCCGGCGCTGACTGCTGTCCTGTGCCATCGAGCGAAGATCCTCATCCTTTAAGTTTCGCGTATCGTACATATCGTCAATGTCGAGCTGGTGATTCACGTTGTACAAACTGTTGCTTTGTGGTTTCCACTGTGAGTACACATGCATTTCGGAGTCCATTCCCGCAACGAATATACCGTCCCGTACCCAGGAGATCTGCATCGGCAATGGCGGTAGCCCGTCAGCTGTGGTAAGCTCAATTTGGCGTAGCTTCATCCACCGAATTTCGTCATTAAAATGGGGTTGTGCCAGCGAGCTAGCTTTACGCAACAGTGGACGGTTTGTTGATTGGGATTCCTTCATCGCTTTCATGTTGGACTGGGCTAAATCACTGCAGACGGGGGTAAACAGCAGGATTTTACTGCCAACGGCAACGGTAAGTATGTGCGAACCGTCTTCCTTCGATACCCAGTCCAACTGTACCAGATGCTTCTGCGTGATCGGACACGTGTTGCCATGCTCGGTGATGCTCTTGCGCAGTGACTGCAGGGTACTGAAGCTCGGCACGGCCAACAAACCCGTCCCCGGCTTAGCTAGAGCCTCGGGCGTTACATCACCGTTCACCGAGCGTGGCGATCTAGCGTCCTCATGGGAGAGAGTGTGCAACACTTGATTGAGTCGTTGCTTTTTCTGAAGCGTACGCGTGTCATACAGGTAACTTAGGTCCAAGTTATGGTCCGCCTGTATGCGTGGTTACCGGAGTTGAGCAGTTCCATCAACTGCTTCGGATGGTACTGTGGAAGCACCGGGCAAGCAATACGCGAAGCTTCGAATAATCCATAATCGGTCATGTAATCGTGTTGGCCTGGCGCTTGCTGCTGGTCGGCAGCAGCCGAAGCCGCCACAGATCCAACCTGTCCGGTACTGGCTGCGAGTTCTAGACCAACCACGCTGGAAACACACATATAAAACAAATAAAGAAAAGATAATGGAAACACGTGAAACGTGATAGAGTAAGGTGGAGATAGGAAGCGATATGCGTGCGATGGAAAAGAAAAAAGAATGCATATGGAAAGGTGTAGGTGTGTAGAAAAAACTTAAAATGTCGATGAAGTGAGTTGAGTTGTGCTTGTACTGGTATAGTCTCGCTATTGTATCAAATAAAGCATGAACCAAGAAGACCAAGATCTACCATCTCAAATGCGTGAACGATCGATCGATCAATCATGCCAGTCAGAAAAATGCTGTGGTTGCAGAAAGTAATGGATGAAGCACGGTAATCGGTGCAGGTGACTTGTAAAGAAGAATGCATCTAGCGATGGTCTCAGCTAATTCTGTCTGCTACTTATATTACTATCGTGAGCTTCTTGATCGAACTAAATGAAGATGAGCAAACGTTGCGCACTAGAAGATTAGCAACACAAGGTAAATATTAGCAACATACACAAACACAAACACACACGCGCACGCTGTTTCGTCGGTGGGTGCCAAGTATCTGTCAAGTGCCACTGCAGCGCGACGCAGTGAAATGGAATATGCCTTGGCACTCTTGCCGCCAGCAGTGCCGCCGATAATGCGATATAATTGGGACTTTTGGAAGTGAAGGGGGGGTGGGGTGGAGTAGGGGTGATTTTTTTTTGTTTGCAATATAACTGAGACAGTCAGCCAGGCATACCTGTCGGTTGAGACTTTCTTCGTCTCCTCCACAACCGCGCACAGTATACGAACCACTGATGCAACGGACGAGGTGCGCTAGAATCGCTTTAACCCATCGTATTTTACCGGAGTTGAGCAGTTCCATCAACTGCTTCGGATGGTACTGTGGAAGCACCGGGCAAGCAATACGCGAAGCTTCGAATAATCCATAATCGGTCATGTAATCGTGTTGGCCTGGCGCTTGCTGCTGGTCGGCAGCAGCCGAAGCCGCCACAGATCCAATCTGTCCGGTACTGGCCGCACCGAGCGGCTTCTTTTTCTTCGCATCCGCTGTCGAAAGCATCTGATTCAGATTGATGGAGCTAACGCGTGATAGTACCGGCATCGATGACACATTTGCCAGCCGGCGCTGACTGCTGTCCTGTGCCATCGAGCGAAGATCCTCATCCTTTAAGTTTCGCGTATCGTACATATCGTCAATGTCGAGCTGGTGATTCACGTTGTACAAACTGTTGCTTTGTGGTTTCCACTGTGAGTACACATGCATTTCGGAGTCCATTCCCGCAACGAATATACCGTCCCGTACCCAGGAGATCTGCATCGGCAATGGCGGTAGCCCGTCAGCTGTGGTAAGCTCAATTTGGCGTAGCTTCATCCACCGAATTTCGTCATTAAAATGGGGTTGTGCCAGCGAGCTAGCTTTACGCAACAGTGGACGGTTTGTTGATTGGGATTCCTTCATCGCTTTCATGTTGGACTGGGCTAAATCACTGCAGACGGGGGTAAACAGCAGGATTTTACTGCCAACGGCAACGGTAAGTATGTGCGAACCGTCTTCCTTCGATACCCAGTCCAACTGTACCAGATGCTTCTGCGTGATCGGACACGTGTTGCCATGCTCGGTGATGCTCTTGCGCAGTGACTGCAGGGTACTGAAGCTCGGCACGGCCAACAAACCCGTCCCCGGCTTAGCTAGAGCCTCGGGCGTTACATCACCGTTCACCGAGCGTGGCGATCTAGCGTCCTCATGGGAGAGAGTGTGCAACACTTGATTGAGTCGTTGCTTTTTCTGAAGCGTACGCGTGTCATACAGGTAACTTAGGTCCAAGTTATGGTCCGCCTGTATGCGTGGCAGATGGATATTTTTAAGATGTATTGTATCTTCTAGCACCCATTCACTACCGCCGGTCGATTCGCACTCGTAAATAGCCACACTCAAGTTCACGAAACGTGTCTCGGGATCACTGCTTTTTGTTGGTCGCGTGAAGGACTTGCCATACTTGTACGCACATGCAATTCGCCCAGAATATGCCGCACTAATATGCAACAACTGTCCATTTACATCGATTGTCGATTCTTGGTCCTTGCGGATCATTTCCCACTCGCACCACTCGTACCGAGGAACTTGATTTGTTCCTTCGCCACTACCACCGGCCCCTTTGCCTTCCTTACGCTGGATGTTTTTACACTTCCAAAAGCGCACTGTTGAATCGGAACATGCCGTCACTATTATGTACGGTGCAAAACAGGCAGGATAGATCGAGGACGAGCTCAAATGTCCAGCGGCTGGAGCAGCGTGAATAACATCAACTCCGTCCGGCAGTGGTAGTTCCTGTGTGCACACTTTTGTCGTGGAAATGTTGACGTGCGATGCATGATCGAGCGGTGTTCGATTATGCCCGGCACTCTTGGGCAGATCTTCCGGCACTACCGATGGACGGTGAAGATTCTCCGGATCGTCCAAATCCTGCACCAGGTTACTGTCGGGTACGTACATCATACTGCTGCTCATTTCGTCGGCCACAGCAGGCTGCGACGCGATTACAATACGCCACATATGCAACGTGGTGCCATTTTGTGTACGTTCCAGCACCACTAGATAGAACGGCTGCTCGAATTGGGCGTTGCGCTGCAGATCAACCATCGCTCCCATGCCACCATCCATCAGCCCGATGGTAGGTTTTAGATCAGGATTTAAACCATCTGCATCAATGCTGGAGCTGGCGGGATGGGTGGTGCCGGCGGCGACACCGAACGGGTCTACTGTCGGTTCGGTCCGCTCACCTGTGATCAGCTGTTCTTGAAACACGTGCAAGAACTGGGTATTTTGCCAATCGTGTGTAGCATCATCGATCGCATCCAGCTGAATAATGCACCCAGGTCTGGCGGTGGATTGTTGAGACACAATCTTTATTTTGTCGTGTAATATCGGTGGTAACATGCCGGCATTTTCCGACGATTCGGTAGACAGCGACATCAGCGAGTCCATTCTTCGACAGCGTCGTTCGGAACTAGATATCTCAGCCAGCAGCGTGCGTGCGTCAATCACTGCCTGATACACTCGCAAACATTCGCCGTCACTGGCAACGAAGCAGGCGGATGGTGAATTGCTTAGATTGCCAAGGGTCGTGCTAGGCAGCAGGGTCGGTATCCAAGCAACGTTGCTGAACGCTGAAATTTCCGGTGAATTTATGCGCGCCAACTCGCTGACACCTCCCGATTGTGACAGCGGTCCGACCGCATCCACACGCCACAATATCAGCTCCGAGCAGAACCCTGACGGAGCGCAAACATCCTTCGAGCGATGCATTCCCAAGGAACGTTGTTCGGCACCGCTAGCGGGCTGTGCAGTGTCACCGGCAACCGGGATGTCCGGTATGTTGTGATGGGATGTTGTTAGCAGCAGCGGAAGTACCGGATGACACGTAATATCATTCACGCGGAACCGATGTCCGGAGGCACGGGACGCGTGCCCGATACTGAGCACTTGGGAAAACTTGCTGCGATCAGCAAATGTTAACTGCCACAAGTTAAGCGTACCATTCGAATGCTTTGTTACCATCGAGATGGTGGGCGAGGGCGGTGCGGTTAAAATGTCGGCCTGCTCCAGTGGGGCCCCATCCGCTCCTGCATTATCCTTTTTAGCGTTAGCGTGCTCTCCAGTCGCATCACCGCCAGGATCATCCATTTCCGCATTGCTAGCCTGTTCGGCGTTATCTTCTTCGTTAGCCTCATTTTCCTCCATTACGCTGGGCAGCGATGTGACACAATCGCTAGCAACATCCAGCTGTCCGGCATTGTTTAGTCCACCCGCGATACATGATGATTTAGGACCACGCATAATCATATCACGGAAACCGAGATTTCCACCAGTATTGTAGAGCGCAACGGTGGTTGACATCGACATTGCATCGCCCAGCGGGAAGGCGGATGGGATGCGTGTAGAGAACGAAACCTGCGCCTGACGGTACGATCCGGGATGATATTCATCCAACCACTCTACCACCCAAATCAGATAGCTGCCATCAATTGGATGAATCGAAAACAGCAGATCCGGGCTGTGCTGCCAGTCACGTAGCAAACAGTCGATCTTCATGTCCAACGAATCAGTTACGTGCAAATTGCCGTCATTCGCTAAAGAATTGATGGACGTAGTGTTCGATAAAGAATGATGGCTCGGTAGCCCGACATGCGATCCTGCCCCTATCGAATGCGAACGGTGCTGCGAGTGTAATGGCGGATGTTCTTCACTGCTGTTGCTATCCTCCTGCGAAAGTGTGCTTCTTAGCTGTCCTTTGCGGTGGTGTTCAGTGATGGTACCTTCTTCCATCACCAGACTGCCGCCCGGGTCGTTCGCACCAACTCCGCCGCCCCCTTCACTATTGCTACCTGAAGCATTTTGCATTTCCTCCTTTTCGATCACTTTGCGCGTCATTTCCTGTAAGATGCCCTCGGCCTGCAACGTAAAGTGCATCTCCTTGTTGTTCAGCCAATGCAGTATAAAGTTGGGCTGCGTTGAAGGATCGGTCGTATGCATCGACGGTACCAGCGGTATATCCGTCTCGGCGTTTATCGACGCAGCAAGATGAAAGTGCAGTCCGGACCGCATGCCCGTACCGTGGTAACCGTACGAATGAAAATCATGTACGCTGTATGTCGATGGTAGCGTTGGAATCGGTGCGTTACCGAACCCTGCACTGGCTCCTGGCCCGCCAAAGCCGGGACCCATCCCATTCAATCCATTTGCACCTCCCGTGCTGTGTTTCGCGTGCCGACGAATGTGAAAGCATGTTTTCATGTGCTTCAAGCGTTGCATAAACCTATGCTTGTGGCGATGGGTACGAAATTTTGGGTTCTGTGATGCCAACGGATCGAACTGATTCATGTTCACCAATCCATCTTCCGGCAGCACGGTTTCAACCCAAATTCTACAGATGTTGTCCAGGCACGACGTTACAAGCATGTTTGACACTGAACCCTTTGGCATGTACTTGCTCGTCTTGCGCCACGACAGATGCGTAACGGCACGCGGGTGGGCAACGTACACGAATCCATAGCTAATTTCGGGCGCCCCAACGAAACTTTGCGACTGCGACTGATCGAAGCTCTTGTTTGGGAATAATGCTAGAAAGGGAATAGGAAATTTTCGGGTAAATATATGAACAAAAACGTTTAACAAAATAGCGTCGAGTACTTACTGTATTTGTTCTCGTACCACACTTTAACCAAACGATCGCTTTTACCAGACGTTGCAAACAGTGTTCCGTCGGGACTGAACGCCATGTGATGTACGGGTGTCGCGGTGTGACATTTCCAAACGCAATCCCAGGAGCTGCTGTCGGATTCTTCCTCACCGGTGGGCGTTTTTGGATCGCGTTCCCCTCCGATTTCGAACTTAACCGCTGGAAGCAAATATAAATAGGAACCAAAACCATTAGCCATTTCCATTCGGTAGGGTGTTTGTGCGTTCACTTACAGCTAGGCTCATCATCATCCTGCTTGGATAATCGTTCGTGCCATAACTGCAGCACCGTCCCCCCTGTCAGAAGTCTCGTGCCTTCGAGGTTCCACGAGAGCGAACTGATGTGTGACGATGCTTGCAAGCTTCCGGTTTGGACCCATCTAGAAAAAAAATGCATGACACAATATGATAACATACGTTCGTTTTGCTTTGCAAATGATACTTACTTGTATTCCAATCCATGAGTTGACGCCCTTTCCGTGTGGATTAGCGGTGTTGGTTCGAAGATGCATACCTTGTCTTCGTAAGCGGCTGCTATCTTTCCAGTATCGGTACTTGCATCGAGGGCCGAGATGCGAATGTAATTGTGCACCGCACCGGGAATAATTTGGACACGCTCAAAGTTGCTCGCAAGCACTACGATATTACATCCTGCCGCGTATGCCTAAACATAGATTACGCACAACGGTAAGCAATATTAGCAGTACCAATGGGGAACCGAATGTAACATTGATTTTATTTTTCTGTCGGTGCAAAGTGACAGAACAAACAACTCAACAGAATAGATGGTAACTAGATGAATAAACACAACAGGCCATGTTCTCATATACGCACGGCAATCATCTGCCGTGGCTTATCAAACCGAACTTCATCTTACAAACAGGTATATCGCGCGATATCAACACAAACAATGATTCACGTGCAGAAAATGTTGTGTTTCCTATCATATTAGAGCTAAAATTAACGGTGGCAACATTTCGCTATTGAACCACGTGAAGTTCGTTCAACGCATAGCGAAATAACGAAGAAAAAAAACTAATATTCACTGTAATCAAAAGATTGATATCATATGGAGATAATTGCACCGTCCTTCTATCCTCTGCTAACCCCCTAATGTTGATCGTTGTTGTTTCGCGTAAGTGGTCTCACATGAAGTATGTGCGCGTGTGCGTGCGTATATCGATGAGAATATATTGGGAGAGCGTTAACAACTGAGAGAGTGAAAAATTATCAGTCAAGTGACTATCAAACGTCACCGTTTTTCCATTTTTCGATTATTCCACTCTTTCACTAGAAAGAAGGGTATATTTTGGCAATGAATCAACATTTCATGATTAACAAAGTTACGACACGACGAGCCGAACCTATTTTCTCACACAATTTAATCTCACTTTGGTTCAAGATCCCTTCCTACAGCTAAAAAATGGTGAAACGCAGAGACATTTGCCACCCGTAGTGGAATCCTATTGCTTTCCCAAAAATGTAACATCCTAAGGTTGTCGTTAGGACATTACTGCTAAACGTTTGCCTTGATGAATGCGAACAGTTTGTCATCTAGTTTATTTACACAATCTCACTTAATCCAGGTTGCCAACTGCAATCTCACGACTCATATCACATTACAACATACACCATATCGCTTGGCGAGGAGGGTTTCTAAGCAGAGTCCTTCGTTCTGGCCATGAAACGCCCGATCGCCGATCACGGGGTTTTTGTGGCCAGAGTGCCCTTTATGCTAATCAAACAAGATTCATTCAGCACGTACTGTGAAAGGAACTCCTTCGACGGATCCAACAGCAAAACAACGATCGCCAGCATTGCAAGCACCACTGAGAATCTGATGACAATTCATTTTGTTCTTTGGTTAGTTTTGTAACAACTGTACATAGTTTTAACTACATATAGCCCGCGTGGGCATGATTTGCATCGCGGACACACTTTTATTAGCCCGAAAGCAACAAGCACGGTCGATTTTTCACTCTACACCACTTGCACCGAGTGTTGGGATTCTTTCTCTTCTGTGGGTTTGCGTTTTTACCTCTGAAAGAAAATGTAGAGCTGAGCTCAACCTGCACTAGTATAAACGAAAATTATGACGAAATTCGAAACTCAAACGTCATGCAGATTCGATTTCGAACTTAGGTGCTGGTCTAAACAAAAATTTAAATCTCGTTTTTGTTCGTTACAATTATCATTTATTAGTAATACAAAAGTAACAGATAAGCGGGTTATGCTTTTATTACACAAACATAACTCTGTATATCTTTTAATGAACGATTATCAATCACATTTGTATGGAGCATCTCTAGCCACAGTACTTACATGTGTCTCTGAGACATGGACTTTGTTTAAAACTGGCGAAACCCTGTTAGCCGTTTTGTTAGCGTTCGGGAAGAAGATGGTCAAAAGGAATTAGGCGCCTTATGTGTGCAAGGCCAATAGAGGAATCCCCCTACGAGCTGTACGATGATGTCATCATCGTTCAATGAATGTTTCTCACCAGGCTTCGGTGAGCTGCTCATGTAAATGAAATCAATTCAAGGAGCCGTCGTAGGTTTCAATTAAGACAAAATGATAGTGTTATTGCGTCCGCCAGCAATTTCGGGAAATTGGATTGGTAAACGATGGCGCTAGAATTTGACTGTGTGGTGGGGGCGGCCCGGTATACGTTTATACGATAGCGGCGCCGGTCTTCACACGGCAGGACCGGGGCTCGAATCCCGGCGGACCGCCTCCCCGTACGCAGGACTGACTATCCAGCTACGGGTAAAAACTAAATCACAGAGAGCAAGCAATAGCAGGCCAAGACCTCACGAGGTTGTAGTGCCAAAGAAGAAGAAGAAGGTATCGATGATTCCTGCAGTAAGCCAAGACCACGATGTGACTGTAACGCCTCATAAGTAGGTAAGTAAATAAGTAATTTTTGTTGCTAAACACGTTATTGTTAAATGTCATCAAGTAATAATTGTTTACAATTACTTATTTAATTTACCTGCTTCCTAGCAACATTACCAACTCTTCAGGCCGGAATGAAGTGAATGTTATGTTACGGTGGTCATACGCTCCTCATTTGCATCGATTGTGTGCTAAATGCTTACCTGCGTTTATACCTATCCAATTTGAATTTTCCTATAACCATCGAACTAATTGAATGAGCACACATTATTGTCAGTTTGTTATTATCCAATATATTTTTATACACACTTTATTATTGTTTCACTACACAGGACCGCCTCCCCGTACGCAGGACTGACTATCCAGCTACGGGTAAAAACTAAATCACAGAGAGCAAGCAATAGCAGGCCAAGACCTCACGAGGTTGTAGTGCCAAAGAAGAAGAAGAAGGTATCGATGATTCCTGCAGTAAGCCAAGACCACGATGTGACTGTAACGCCTCATAAGTAGGTAAGTAAATAAGTAATTTTTGTTGCTAAACACGTTATTGTTAAATGTCATCAAGTAATAATTGTTTACAATTACTTATTTAATTTACCTGCTTCCTAGCAACATTACCAACTCTTCAGGCCGGAATGAAGTGAATGTTATGTTACGGTGGTCATACGCTCCTCATTTGCATCGACCATTTATTAGTAATACAAAAGTAACAGATAAGCGGGGTATGCTTTTATTACACAAACATAACTCTGTATATCTTTTAATGAACGATTATCAGTCAAACTTGTATAGAGCATCTCTAGCCCCAGTACTTACATGTGTCTCTGAGACATGGACTTTGTTTAAAACTGGTGAAACTCTGTCAGCCGTTTTGTTAGCGTTCGGGAAGAAGATGGTCAGAAGGAATTAGGCGCCTTATGTGTGCAAGGCCAATAGAGGAGTCGCTACAAAAACGAGCCCTATGAGCTGTACGATGATGTCATCATCGTGCAATGAATGTTTCTCACCAGGCTTCGGTGAGCTGCTCATGTAAATCAAATCAATTCAAAATTCCTTTCAGAACCACATGGGCATAGGAGCCGTCGTAGGTTTCAATTAAGACGAAATGATAGCGTTAATGCGTTCGCCAGCAATTTCGGGATATTGGATTGGTAAACCATGGCGCTATAATTTGACTGTGTGGTGGGGGCGGCCCGGTATACGTGTATACGATAGCGGCGCCGGTCTTCACATGGCAGGACCGGGGTTCGTATCCCGGCGGACCGCCTCCCCGTACGCAGGATCCAGCTACGGGTAAAAACTAAGTCACAGAAAGCTAGCAATTGCTAGCAGGCCACCTACAGAGGTTGTAGTGTCAAAGAAGAAGAAGAAGGTATCGATGATTCCTGCAGTAAGCCAAGACCACGATGCGATTGTAACGCCTCATAAGTAGGTAAGTAAATAAGTAGTTTTTGTTGTTAAACACGTTATTGTTAAATGTCATCAAGTAATAATTGTTTACAATTACTTATTTAATTTACCTGCTTCGTAGCAACATTACCAGCTCTTCAGGCCGGAATGAAGTGAATGTTATGTTACGGTGGTCATACGCTCCTCATTTGCATCGATTGTGTGCTAAATGCTTACCTGCGTTTATACCTATCCAAATTAAATTTTCCTTTTACCATCGAACTAATTGAATGAGCACACATTATTGTCAGTTTGTTATTATCCAATATATTTTTATACACACTTTATTATTGTTTCACTACACATACAAGGTTCTACTGCATAAAATGTCCCTAAAAGGTGTTGGTTACTCAGTAGTTGCCCAATGGCACACGGTATCAACTGAATTACAGAAAGCAATTTTAAAAACGTGTTTCATACAACTGCTCTTCTACTGAAGATTGTTTAACGTTACCTTGAAAATATTGCTCAAAATTTTGATTGTCAATTATGTCAATTCATGGAACAGCAAATTATTTAAAAAACTTAGTTAAACCTATCGAAACATTATCAAGTTCAATGACATTCAAATAGTAGATAATTGGATAACTGGACTTGTAAAGTTTCCAAAATAACGGTGCATACACAGTACCCAGGCCATAAGTAAAAAAATCGCAGTTCATAGTGGTTGCAAGTCAAGAGGAAGACAACGTACCTAAAAATATTTTTAAAAAATAATCCTCATAGTAATGACACAAATCCAAACAAATCGGAAACATTTTCTATACAATAGCCATTGTACATTAGTATGGAATCTTTGGTCACAACAAACAAAGGGATGTTTGGTTAGTTCAATAAAACGGAGCATTCCAAATTGCCTGAACATAAAAAAATGGTTGAAGAATGAAGAAACGTGGTTCAATCCTGCGACATTCGCAACTTATCTTAAATGGTGTTAATATTGCCCACCTTGTTGATTTTCTAAGGTTTGTATTAGTTTTACACTGTAGTTCGTTAAAAAAGACGCTCTGTTATTGAAACCTTTCATCAAAAGTTGTTAAAATTAGCAAGTAGACTGCAGATTGGATAATTTGGAATATATCAAGGCCGGAGATTATGTGGTGGAGAATGCAATGTTTTGGTGGGATTGTAGTTCATGTATACGTTTTGATTCGCCTTAAGAATCCATATCGAAAACGATATGGCACTGATTTTGTAAATGGTATTTTTATACACAATTTTTCAATACGGTTAATATATTGAACAGTCACGCTGCTCATTTATATGAACTTTTCTGTACGATCAGGTTAATATTGTACGTGTATACTTTGAAAAAGGATTGACAAATGGCGCCATTTTAGTTTGAATTAGTACGAACATTATCCCATTGCTGTTATTATACTCTCTATAACATCCAAACAAAAAACATTAATAACGACGTACAAAGTCATCAGCTCTGTTGTTGCAGTAGAAGTATCAGTAGGACGACAGTTACAAGATAGCAGTAGATGTGTTTAGTTTTTGGAGGTGGATCCAACGTTTGCCGGAGCTGTTGCTGGCCGCTGTCCTGGAATGGTGGCGGAGTTCGTACAGTTGCAAATTGCTTCAAAAATTCGTAAAACAATTCCTCTTGTGCGTGTCACCATTCTGTGTTGCTTGATGCCGGTAAGAAGTTTGTTACCTGTCATAAAAGTGAAGAAATTATAAATGGCGCTTAAATATGGAACGCTTTACATTGTTGTGTATCGAAACTGGATTAAATATATTAAAGCATTGAATTTGTTTCGTGACTTAACGACCTAATGCGATATCATTGAGGTAATGTTGGACATATGGAATGGCTTATTAGACTTATTTTACCATGTAACCGGATAGTCAGTCCTTGCAACGGCGTCCGAAAGAGATTAGATATCCGTTCCTTTCGTGTGAAATCGGCCAAACATAACAATATGCTCCGAAATAAACAATCTATGCTTGTATCAATATATCCTTAATAACACGATGTTCTTGAACTTGAGTTTATAATTTAAAAAAATATGTATTTATGGGTATACCTTTATTTTTCTAATGCTACAAAGAGTTTAAGTCCAACCCGTGTATGTTGTGCAATCTAAACATAAATAACATCTTCATCAAAGTACAATCCAATTAAATTTCGAAAAAGAGCTAAATTAACACAAATTTCATTTGCATCATTCCAGTATACTCGTTATCCATTCGTGTGATCTTCATGGGAACATAAATGTATCGGGGCTAAAGTCGGCAGCACATTTTGCGGAAAAGTATGTCTTATCGCACGGATCTTTGTAGGAAGCCTCTGAAAAAGTCGAAATAATACTTATTAAATATTGTTGTTGGGCGTATCTCTCCCCCACTAGGGCAATATTTAGGCACGTACGTGTATCTTTGCAATGGCTTAATGCTTCCTTTGCCATAGTTTTCAGCTCGGGTGGGAGCATAGCTTCGATTTGGGCCATTGTTTTGGAAAAGCTGATTTCGCCTTTCTTGGTCATCTGGTAAAATTTGAAATCAAACCAGCCGTTGTTAATAACACTGATTCTAATCCATGCATCGTTAGGCCTTGTAGGAATGGAATGGTATACTTACAGTTCCTGCCATCTGTGCTATGCACATGGTGTAGCACTTTAGTTCTTTATCCGGTTCGGCAGGAAAAACGGATTTCCTTAAACCGTGAAGATCCGCTTTTGAGCACAGGTATCAGAAGAAATTCATGAAACATACACGATATCAGAGCAAAGACCAGGAACGTACATTAGCTTTTTATGAACAACAGACAAATATGAAGATTACTTTCACGGTCACTAACCTTCTTCAATTTTGAATTTGGGAGCACAGGCTGAACGCATCATGTCCATCGAATTAGTAAGTTGTTTCATAGTCATCTATGCGCCAAACAAGTACGGCAGTGAGTTTTCTATTGCTTTGGTTACCGATGGTTGAACATACTTACCGCTGCATTAGTATGTTGGACCAAAAAATGAGCACAAAATGTCACCACAAATCCCACTTTGTTCATGCTACAAAATGCATTGTACAAGAATCGAACACAAACCAGCGTCTATCGGGCATGATTTGGAAAAGAAAACCGTGTCGTACGGCGGAGCTTTCGCCTTTATATGGTTTATCGGCAATCGGTGCGCTTCTACGGGAGAAGGTACGAACGAAAAGTCGGACGTGTAATAATAATGATCCGTTGTCAAAGCTAACGATCATGCTTTAAACACTACTTCACTGATTCAACTTCATTCGACTTAGTAATTAACCGGACTAAGCAGTTTTCATTATAACAGACTTTGAGTGTTATAATTGCACGTGTATCGCAAACGACAGTCTAACGCTTCTCCTAACGCGTATGACCAGTGGTCAAACCAACACATTACTCACCATTTTTGGGTCGTTCATCCTCCTGTGTGAGAGAAAAGCGTCAAAGAAAATAAAACGGTTAGCATTAGTGCACTCTAAGCGCTTTTAATCCATTAGGCACATGCGGCACTCAAAGCTTACCAGTTTGCTTTGCAGTTTTATTTCCGCATTTTTTTGTGCCTCTTCCAGTACACTGTCGAGGAACAGATTCAGCTCGTTCATTTTTTCCGAATCTTGCTTAAATTCTGCTATTTTGGTGTCCATATCATCATGACAGTGCTGAACGTCGAGATTCATTTCCACGCGCATTGTGACCGTATAGTTACTTACTGCTGGCCTGGAATGGATGTCTAGTGCAACCTGGAAGTAGTGGAGGTAAATGAGAACAATAGCTTTCTATATGCAGGTATCATGCTAGATAAGGGTATTCTCTTGAAAAATGCATTTGCATTGCTTATGCTCACATTGTTTGGTTTTTCTCTTATAAATAAATATATTTTTGTAATGTTTTCCTTTGCACTACCTATCTTTACGCATCAAATCGATCGCCGAATCTGTATACAACTGTTATGTATGTTTTGATGCCTCGAAACATACATTCCTTGATAAATTTGAGAAAATAAGGAAAATTTACACAAAATTAACTGTAAAAAAGAAATAGTATATAGAACAGTTCTTGTTGAAGCATAGCTCTCATTTACCCACATATCTAATTGTCCTTGACCTAGGATACACTGTTGCTCTGAAAGCATGCCTTCATGTTTTGCTCAACACTTGCGTATTTTGTTTCCAGTGTGTGCCCACTGGCCATAGTAACGTTTGGATATCATGTCAGCGGCTCTCGGAAGGAACGAAACGGAGAAATTATCTCTTTTTTTTTGTTCAAACCACTGGCCGGAGGCTGCAACATGGACCGGTTTCGTTATCGAACCACTACCTCAACACGGTCGAGCTGGTGGATCCAACAGATGGGTTCTCGAGCTGATTACCTGCAGGTGCAGGGTAATGTAGATAGCGACAGTGCGTTTGTTTTGGTTTAGCACTTTTCTTTTTTCCTTTCTACCTTTTTCCATTCATACAAAATTGCTGCCGTTGTCTCGTTCGCGCTTCCGCTCGTATGCAGTTTTAGCTCGTTAAACAACCGTCGTGAGTAAAAAATGCGTCTGTAGTACACACAACACTCTCGGATTTACACTCACACCAACTACCTGTTCGTTTTGGTATGTGCCTCAACAGTTTCCGCGCCGCGCCGTTTCGTGTCGCTACCGGATGGTGTGAATCGTGTGAGTACGATGCACTTGATGCGCGCAGCCAACACGAGTTGCTGCAGCAGCGTGTGAGAAACGGTTTATGCACAGCAGTCGACCTCTGTTCCGTAAGTGCGCCAGATTATCTACCACTTTAGCTCTCCTGTGCTTGCTTATCTCTGCTATCATTCGCAAGCTGCCTCTCTCATGTCTGACCGGGAATGTTAAAGTTAGCGACTGGATACGTACACAATTTGTGAGCCAAACATCCCAGTCTAGGCTATTTTTGGTCCAATACTCATTCAATTACAAAAATCAATTTTCTTATCTGATTGAAAATCATCGCGTGTCAGCGCTCTCACCTCTCACCAGAAAATCTGAATCGACAGGATTGCAGGCTTCGATAATTTAGGCTTCGCTTTTCCTTGCCTGCGTTCCGAACCTCGAACGCACGTTTTGTTAAGACTATTCGTTTGCAAAAGCGTATAAAACTCGTGCTATGTTAGGCTGCTACAAATGCCTAGGCCTAGCTGCACTATACACTAAAACCACTCGACTGTTGATTACACGATTAAAATACACTAGATATTGTACTGTAGCTGCACACCGTTTAACACTACGACTACTCGCGACGAATATTCTGGCTGACTAGCTGTGCTACATTTATCGCATAACCAGAACATTGGACGCTCAATTGCCACTAAACACAGATTTTTCTCTCGCTCCCATTATCCGAGAACCTCTGCTTGTCAGCCAGCGCCGCTCTCATGCATTCTCTTGCCTGGAGACGGCTGTGGAAAACGAAAACAATTGATACCAGCCAGCTTGCGCCAGGCTGTGGAACGATTTCCACACTTGTGAAGGACGAACGGGGAAATTCGATAAACAAAATAAGCTTTTTGTGAGAATTTGGGATGCCTGGCGGTATGCTTTTATAACTTATTGAAAAGCTCTGTTTGCGCATGACATTTTTACGAAACGCTTGGGAAAGCTAAAGGCTTTGGAAAAAGCTTAGCAAGATGGTTTTTACAAGTGTATTTGATAGCATAGTAAAGGATTATCAACGAAGCGCTATTTAAAAACTTCAAACGATAGTTGTGTTTGTGCCGTTTAATTATCGGCTAATTTTTATTAAACATTTCTCAACATGCTCATTTGCCTGGTTTATTTTAGACTTGTAAGTAAGTGCCTCAACTAGTAAAATTGCTGTTATTTGAATTCAAACTAGAGTTTCGTTTGATCCTGCAAGGACCTGGTAGGGCAGGGATCCCTGAAATAATAATTTCAATATATCTAAATAAATATAGGGATCCCTGAAATAACAATTTCCATAATACGAATCCACCGAGTCCGGTCCACAGAGCCCGTCAAATTGGGGATGCAAGGACACTTGTCGAGGTATCGTGAAAAAGGAACGCCCAACTTTGGCCAATCAACGAGACGGGAAAAGCTGGTTGAAAATTCCTGCTAACCTGATCTAAGCGTGTGGTAATGATAAGCTCCACCACAGAGTATCATGAGTCCAACATAGGGACTGTGAGAGCTTTTTCTAAACGAAACACTTACCGTTGCCACATTGCCGACTACATCTTCATGTCTGGTATCGTGTGAGGTGTTTTTTCTGTTCTGTTAAAATAGAAAAAAAATTAAACAGTAGCTGATGTGGAAAAAGCTAGTCGCTTGATTCTATACAGTATCTTGACCGACGGTGTTGTTATTAGACATACGTCGGTTAATTAGTTATTCAGTTCGTTTCAGAATACTTGATGTAATGCAATGTACGGAAGGTGGATCTTCTCATTGATCGCCTGTGTAGCAACATGGCTGGAAAGAAAACAATGATGTGGAGTTCTTAGTCACGCTGTTCCTTTCCGGCCACGGCTGATTTAGGTGTTACCAGTACACCCGTCGTGTGTAAGCATAGATGAGCTTCGCTGTCCCAAATCGATCGAGAAGCATCAGTTGCTGAGTCGCAAATGTGGACCAATGGTGTGCATTTGATGCTGCAGAGTAGAAATTTTCCACACCAACATTGATGCGCCTGATTCTGTCAAAATTTGA
>KZ063147.1:59387-74558 GCA_002091835.1 Anopheles maculatus
GTTGGCATGTTATAAATATTAAACATCTCCTATCTGGTGAATCCAAACCAACGTATGTTGTATTTAAGTCCACGTATTTTTAGATTTATTTGATAGAAATTGTTATTGCAGAACTGCCGTGATGGTTGACGGATCAGAAGCGACGCCGGCGAATTGTGCGCGCTTTTGCTTTCTCTCCTTTTTCTATACAGCATCGTATAAGCAAGACAAGGATTCTTTTAGTGCAATAATATGAAAAATCCTTAACATAAGTAATGGTGCATTAATATTCAATATTTGTCCGCTTCGTATGGCGTCGCAATAGGAAAGAGCTTGATCCGCTGTTTTTCACACTAAGTGGCGCTTACGGCCATTTTTGTTGACAGCTGTCACTCGTTGGTCTTCACATTCTGCACAGTGGGATTGCAAGCTGAACAGCCCGCACAATGGGTTTGCCTGCTCCAACAATATCAATACAGCTATTTCTTCACATCTTAATCTCTATTGTTTATATCTCAATTCTATAAAGTTTTCTTTGTATAGTTTTATTATCGAATACACGATTCACCGGTTGTAATGAACGAGTCACCTGCGACAGTGGTGAACAACTTAGAAAACACAATCAAATTGTGCCTGGAGCATACCAGAAATCTTATAATTTGCATTTTTCTAGAGATTTCCCGATTAATAGGATAAAAAATGTAGCTGTATGCAAACCGGATGAGAACATTTGAAGCGTTTCTTTACAACGCAAAGCGTTTTGATGTAGTTGTCAAATTGATGTAATGATTGAACGTTTATACGCGGCCTCATAGGCTAGCCTGCGTGACAGTTACCAAAATAAACCGTGCGGTAAACATACCGTAAATAAACCGAAGTCTGCATAATGTCGCTGTTACGAAAAGTTGCGCACCATAGACAAATATACCGACTTACATTAGTTCGATCTTTTAGCAATGTTCAGGAACAAACTGAACATCACACGAAACACAACGATTCAGAAACACATTTTGGATTCCAAACGGTAAAAGAAAATGAAAAATGGAAAAAAGTGCACAAAGTGTTTGAGGAGGTTGCGGCATCGTACGATTTGATGAACGATGCTATGTCTATGGGAGTTCACCGAATATGGAAAGATATCTTCATGGAACGACTATCGCCGGTGGGAAATGGAATACGTCTCCTCGATATGGCTGGCGGCACAGGAGACATTTCTTTTCGATACATGAAATATTTACAGAAACTTCCTGCGGCAGATAGAATACCAAGTCATGTCACGGTTTGCGACATCAATCAAAATATGCTCGATGTTGGTCAAACCCGCTGGGAGAAGTACGTAGTATAAATGGTACAGGTTTGTCTGAAATATTTAAAAACTTCATCTGGTATTTGTAGATTGAATCTGCCATCTTCCGGTGATACGATTGAATGGGTTTGTGCAGATGCTGAGAAATTGCCTTTCGATGATTCATCGTTTAGTGTATACACAATTGCTTTTGGAATCAGAAATTGCACACATATCGATCGGGTATGTATTATAATCTTATGATAAACAAGAATGGCCGCCGCTATAAATGTTATTGTATCTTTTTCAAGGTTCTAGCTGAGGCTTACCGTGTCCTTAAACCGGGTGGTCGTTTCATGTGTCTTGAATTTAGTCATGTCAACAACGAGTACATGAAATGGTAATATTCGAATAATATTTAATGGAAATAACTGATTCTCTCATTTTTTTTTTTACATTTTTAGGGTATACGATCAATATTCGTTTCAAATAATTCCACCGATGGGCCAAATATTGGCAAACCAATGGCAACCATATCAGTACTTGGTAGAGAGCATCCGAAAGTTTCCATCACAACAGGAATTCAAAATCATGATTGAGAACGCTGGTTTCAAATGTGTTCAATATGAAAATTTGACCTTCGGTGTGGTTGCAATACATTCAGGGTTTAAGTTATGAGATGAATGTAGTTGATGGGAAATAAAATGAATATAACTTCTTACTTGCAGCTAGTAAAGTATACACTTCATGCTTTCGTGTCAATTGTTTTCGTTGGTTGTGTTTAATGATAATAAACGTAAAAAGAAATCAGATTGAGTATGGATTAGATGGAAAACTGATGAAAATCAAAAGAAAAGAAAAGAAAGAATTTGTAATCACCTTATTACATCTACCTTTTTCATCAACATTGTTAACCTTGTATTTTTAAGGTTACGGAGCGATTCAGCACACTGGCTTGAAGAGTACAAATACGGTAAGTATTTGTTTTAATTATATCTACATACATTTTACGCGATGGACACAATTATGCTGGAGTGAAAAATGTTATAAACAATAATGTTCTCTTATTATTGACTATATCGTTATCTTTTATACGGCAACTTACATAATAAAAAACCAGTTGTGTGAAATATTCAAAGTACTCAGTCAAAATATGACAGGCGCACAACGTACGTCAGTTGTTTGACATTGGTTGTCATCACAAACATTGTGAAGGACAGATGCGCACGCTCTGTTGCTGCTTCTGCTTCCGATAGTAGACGGTGAATTATTGTCGTGATCAAGTGTTTGTGGGTGAATTCTAGCCGCTAAATAAGTTGAATCGTTGGAAAGTTGTGGAGTGAAATCGAGAAAGTAGTTTTCCTGCACGTAATAGGTATGTTTTGGGAGTGATAAACAACTATGCTAAGGGCGGTCCATGGTAGAATGTCATTAAAGGTCTGTCATTTTTTCATGTACTCGAAGGATTTGACAGATCAACATCTGCGATTAATACCAAAGTGGGTATAGGAACCAGGTGGGCTTATGCCTAACGATTTGACAACTGCGCATGGAAAAATGAAATAAAATTGGACAGTTACGGGTTCGATCGTTTGTCAATGTGTGCGTGCTCCATCTGGTTGTGCTGCCCGGAGTAAAGTGAAAATACGCGTGTGTGTGTTTGAAAATACGCGTATCTGAATCGAACCCGTAACTGTCAAACGTAAATTCCGCAGCAAACCTATGAGCCCACCTAGTTCCTATACCCACTTTGATTAATACAGTGGTTGTCAATCAAGCTCACTGTGTATCAGAGCTAGTCAACTTTTATAAACTGAAAAATATTCAAAAGGACTAGGTTATCTGTACCAGTTTTCGGCAGTGTACCTACTTTCGATAGATGTGCAAAAAACGCATAATAAAAGAAAAAATCGTAATGAAATTTTGAACTATTTTCAAAGAAATTTCCAATGTTTATTCTTTAAATACCGATGTTTGTTGTATGTACATCGATATTTACGGAAATATTTAAATATTCGCAAAGAGTAAAAAAAATCATCATGTTTTTGCTAAGGTCTCCTTTCTAAGTAAATAATCGCATACAAAAATGGAAGTGCTTTTTTCTGAACGATGGGAAAAATATAATTAAAAAATCGTCAAAGTTGATCGTGCTTACAAAAACCTGAAAATTATTTTATTTTTCTTGTTAAAAACTTCCGAACCATATACTTAACAAGGAAATTGTGGATTTTGAACATTTAATTATTGTGTGATTTTGTCTAGACGTCAAAATATGGCCGCTTATTGACCAAATTAAGCAACAAAAAATTAATTATAGAAGTACTCTTAAGCATGAACTTGAACAAAGTAAGAGTGTGGAGTGTGCTTTATACATTTAGTTTAATTATTTACATCATTTAATGTGTTTCCCATTCCGTATTCATATTGCCGAAAAAAGCAACATTTGTTTGAAAATTTTGAATTTGTGTTTGATTTTTGAAGAATATTAAAAAAAATCCATGTGTGTCAAAATATTCTTCGGTAATTTAACTACCAAAATAACACCACTTTCAACCAAAACTTTGGACATTTTCAATACAAGTATGCTTATGTTTTATTGAATAGCTGCACTAACCTGCTGGAAACTGGTACCTTTATGTTATTAAATTTTAAATTGAATAAATATCTCTAAATATGGGTGCATTAATTTTCCCATCTTTTCCGGTACCGTGAATTAGAATTGGATTCATTAAGCTGTTAATTCGTTATAACAGGCTTTATACGGAAATATTAGCATTTTCGCGATATCGAGGGAAACGGAATAAAAAATGATTACTAAGTTCAAAGATGGAGAATTAATGAAATCGAGCTCAATGCCTGTTTCATAGCTATTTAATAAAATCGAACATGGGTTCAGTCTATTGTAACTTCTTCTTCTTTTTTTGGCTTAACGACCTCTTAGGTCATATCTGCCATTTATGGCTTACTAGACTTATTGATACCGCATAGTTGGATAGACAGTCTTCACTATGAGGGAACGGCCCAGATGAGACTTGAACCCCGGTCGTGCCGTGTGAAGACCGGCGCCGCTGTCGCATCTACCACCGAGCCGCCCCCGGTGACTATTTAAGAAGAAAATGCAGTTCGAAGGAACTATCAACCTATTTTATATGCTTATGAAACTGTTTGGAACTAGTAGAAATGGTGGTCAGTGGACCAGTCTGTGTGGTTTGGTTAGAAGTATAGTAACTCAATGAATCTTTGAGACATATCGCTTAACAATACATGACATCGTATTCGGTAGATTTTTGTGACCATTTAAGAAGGTAGCAGTGCTAAGACCGCTCTTTATTAATATTTAAGTATTAAAAATAGACCTGATAATGGATCAGGTATTTTTTGCGATTTGATAACTATTGAAAAATTACTGGTAGCACCGAAATATTATATGCGGTCCCAAATAAGTTTTTGAAACACATGCTCTTAGTTAAAGTCAAATAGAAAAACTGACTGACGTTAAATTTAATTTTGTAATAATATAAAAATGAAGTTATGGTGCAGATATTAAACCAATTTTTTTTTTTTCAACTTAGTTAAAGATATTGGGAAATGAGGTCATCATTGCATCAATCAGGAAACTAACTTATTTTTTTGGCATTCTATGAAAACTTCGTCAAATACTTGAGACAATAAAATTCAGGGGTATTCGAGCAAGATGGTTAAAATAATGTGTGATTCGCGATACATTCATAGCGAGACATACATTGCCAGGATCGTTTGTTATATGAAAAGCTCAGTGTTTAAAACATGAAAAAAGTTGTTATAATATTAATTGCAATGAAAGATTAAGATTTTTATGCTTTTCCATGCTTTGGTGTTTCTATATTATACGTATCGGAAGCAATACAATCATTTGCCTATTTACGCGAATAATGTGGTCCAGAGAAGTTCGCGTTTCTCGAGTTTGCGTGTTTCGTGACACATCGTTTCTTCTTCTTTCTTGGCCTAACGAAACGACCTCTTGCCTACCATTTCTGGCTTACTAGACGACTTATTGTTACCGCATAGTTGGATAGTCAGTCCTCACTATGGGGGAACGTCCCAGATGAGACTTGAACCCCTTTCCTATCGTGTGAAGGCCGGCGCCACTGTCACATATACCACCGGGCCTCCCCGGTCACATCGTATATATTTGTTATTAAGGGCTTGAATTCTATTTTACATCCTTCAATGGGGCAGCCCGGTGGTATATATGATAGCGGCGAAGGTCTTCACCCGGCAGGACCGGGGTTCAAATCCCGTCCGAACTGCCTCTCCGTACGCAGGACTTACTATCCAGCTAAGGGTTATAAATAAATAAATCAAGGAAAGTCAGTTATGGCTGGCCAAGACCTTCTATTCCACATTTTGTTTGATATTCACTCATATTATCATATATTATTAACCTCAGGAGTTAAATCCACGTAATAAACTCTAAGTACTGTAACACTTAGCAATCTGCGTATCTCAGTATACGTGTATCTCGAGTACCGCGTAAAATTGATGGTACAGCTCCGTCGTTCCGAGTTTTACGCATGGTGTTCCAAATAAACAGTTTTGTTCGAACCTCACGATAAAAAACTGTAACCTTCTGTCATCTATTAAATCCCTTATAACATTTTGACAAGACCACGCGACAAATTGTGATGTAGCTTAACAAACTTACCGAAGAAAAGACTTTTTAGCTCTTCCTATTTTTTCTTTGGCAATACAACCTCTAAACTTTTCGACCTGCTATTTCTGGCTTCCTTGACTTAGTTTTACCACTAGCTGGATAGTTACCACGGAAGGTTCGATACTCGGCCCTGTTGTATGAAGAACGGCGTTTTTCATCTTTCTCTTTCGGATAGTTAGTTGTTTCTTTTTTTTTGCTCCCTACCGCTAGATGTTAGCAGAGTAGTTGTTGGTGGGTTTACATGCAAAAAATATTTTCCCATACATTTTTCATATCGCCTCCCAGGCAGAGTTCACAAGAATGTAAGGAAAGAACAAATTTGAATCCGCTTTACGTATATAAGTTATGTATATAAATACTAACTATTGTATCAACCGATGTATTTAATATCGTAATTTCACAAACTCAGTACTTCAAAGTTAAGAAGTCTTGGTCTGCCGCCTTGGACTATGCTTATGTCGTCCATTTAATATCGAGGACCATTAATAAAAGCATTCAAAGATATTTCTCTCGATTCGTCTATAAACACATCTTTGGCTCTACATTTGCCTCCGTATGAAACACGACGAAATTCTATTGGGCCTTGGTTGGACTTGGCTGAATCACGTTATGTGGTTCAGGCCTGCTTTACAGCTGGCTTGCTGGATAGAATTGCAGATGCTCCAGATCTACTTTCCTCTGTCTCTTTATATGCTCTTTGACGATCATCTCATTGTAACAATCTAACGTTGCAGAAGGTTTAATCACTTTTAGTCTTCATTTGATTTCAATTCATCTTGATCTGCTTATCGTTTTCGTATTCTTTCTTCTTTTATTGTCATCTAATATAAACCTTTTCCTCACGAACTTCTGATAAGTTTTTATGATATTCCTAAAGATATTATGGTGGTTTTTAGAGACGGTCCCGTCCGGACCGCCGCCCCGTACGCAGGACTGACTATCACACTACGGCTTAATTAAGTGAAGAAAAATCAGTAATGGCAAACTAAGAGCTTTCGAGGTTGTAGAGCGAGAGGAGAAGAAGAAAAAGACGGATGCTCTGACCGTTGGTTCCAAATTACACAATCATCTGATCATTACGCCTTGGTTACACTACTACACTATGGCGTAGTCATAATCCGTTTCCTATTAGCCCTTTTTTTAGCAATTTTAATAGGTCATCGGTGAAACTCGCTTATCTATCAGAGTTACATCCTGTATGTTGGTACCTCTGTATATGAAAATGATACGGATAATCGAAGCAAAATGAGGTTTTATATAATACTTAAGACAAATGTTTATGATAATAGGATAGTCAAAATTAATAGTAAAAGTACTTCTATTGATATTTTTATTGACACGGTGGTTTAGTGCTAACGGATCCTGATACTAAAACGATGGGAACCGGGATTGGAAAATAATAACTCATAATAATAAAAAAAACCACAAAATGACCAAATCTATTGTTTGTTTCAGATATTGTTCTACAAATTCATCATACGCAAATTTATATCGTGAAGATGGAATTGCAACAAGCACCGAACCAAACGTCACTTGTTAAAAATGTACTGAAACCCTGGACCAGAGAACCGATGACAAAATGTTGGGATTGGTGCAGCCCAATGCTCGATAGCAAGTCATTGCAACAACTGTACAAGTGCATGGGAAGTTATTGTAGTTTTACTACGAATGATACTGGTGCCATGATAGCTCATCTGCAAGCACACGATGATATTGTAGACATTTTAAGATGTGCTTATTGTGTTTCAATATTCAATGAGATAGCTGAACTGATTGCGCATATCAAAATAGAACACGGACAGTGTCGCTATCAATGCAGTTATTGTTTCTATCGTTCATTGGACGCCGCAAATGTTTTGAATCATCAAAAAATATATCACACCGAAGATCGGTCCGCTACAAAATCAATCATAGAACTTGCACTACATCATGAGATAGTTGGAGTTGATTATATGAATGCGGCTATAAGAGGAAAAGTACGTCAAAAATTGTTGAAGTGCACAGGTATGTATTGCTTACCAAATTATCAATGAAAAAGTTATAACGTAATAAATTAATGTGCTTTTCTTCTATTGTGGCAGTATGCAATCAGCATTTTCTGGCCATTTCCTCAAATATACAGCATATAAAGACGGTGCATCATGGAACAACTGTATCGTGCTGCTGGTGTCAAAAGAAAATTATGAAGGATAATGCTGCGGCACATTTGCTCTCCCATTATATTGGCACATATGAATGCCTGTATTGCGACTATGCTTGCAATATTAAGCAAATGATGCAACGACATCTGGGAAATGTTCATGCCTCTAAACCAATGTTTTGCTCCAAAAGACGGGAAGCAATGGTACGAAAACATAAAAAAAACATATTTCAAGCATTTAAATCTTATTTATCATCTTTTTCTTTGTTTTCTCATAGGATTCGCATCTACCAAAAAGAAAGTATTTGCTAGATTTAAGAGAAATAGTTCCACCTGAATTTATTAAAACTTTGGATTGTGTTTTCCAAACCGAGAATGATAATACCGTAAATTCTAAAAATAATGCAAATGAAAAAGAAGACGGGAATCATCAACTGCAAATCCCAAAAATTCTCAATATTCAGGGTGGAATTAAGCTCACCGATAATGGAGCGGTTCTTACTGCACAACAAACGATACAGAAAGCACAACTCAACAGAAACAGTTTTAGTGAAGAAGTAAGCATTGTTCCTGCCCGTAATGTTTTCGTAAGAGGAAGCATCGATTCGACCAACCTTCGTACATTTAAGAGAGCCAGATTAGATCCAACAATACAAAAATTATCTGCAAACACCAATATAACTCTGTCGAAAAGCTCAAACAAATTGCCACCTAGTTTGAGGACATTTGCAACATTCAGCAAACACACACACGCGTATTTTCACTTTACTCCGGGCAGCACAACCAGATGGAGCACGCACACATTGACAAACGATCGAACCCGTAACTGTCCAATTTTATTTCATTTTTCCATGCGCAGTTGTCAAATCGTTAGGCATAAGCCCACCTGGTTCCTATACCCACTTTGGTATTAATCGCAGATGTTGATCTGTCAAATCCTTCGAGTACATGAAAAAATGACAGACCTTTAATGACATTCTACCATGGACCGCCCTTAGCATAGTTGTTTATCACTCCCAAAACATACCTATTACGTGCAGGAAAACTACTTTCTCGATTTCACTCCACAACTTTCCAACGATTCAACTTATTTAGCGGCTAGAATTCACCCAGAAACGCTTGATCACGATTAATCGCAGATGTTGATCTGTCAAATCCTTCGAGTACATGAAAAAATGACAGACCTTTAATGACATTCTACCATGGACCGCCCTTAGCATAGTTGTTTATCACTCCCAAAACATACCTATTACGTGCAGGAAAACTACTTTCTCGATTTCACTCCACAACTTTCCAACGATTCAACTTATTTAGCGGCTAGAATTCACCCACAAACACTTGATCACGACAATAATTCACCGTCTACTATCGGAAGCAGAAGCAGCAACAGAGCGTGCGCATCTGTCCTTCACAATGTTTGTGATGACAACCAATGTCAAACAACTGACGTACGTTGTGCGCCTGTCATATTTTGACTGAGTACTTTGAATATTTCACACAACTGGTTTTTTATTATGTAAGTTGCCGTATAAAAGATAACGATATAGTCAATAATAAGAGAACATTATTGTTTATAACATTTTTCACTCCAGCATAATTGTGTCCATCGCGTAAAATGTATGTAGATATAATTAAAACAAATACTTACCGTATTTGTACTCTTCAAGCCAGTGTGCTGAATCGCTCCGTAACCTTAAAAATACAAGGTTAACAATGTTGATGAAAAAGGTAGATGTAATAAGGTGATTACAAATTCTTTCTTTTCTTTTCTTTTGATTTTCATCAGTTTTCCATCTAATCCATACTCAATCTGATTTCTTTTTACGTTTATTATCATTAAACACAACCAACGAAAACAATTGACACGAAAGCATGAAGTGTATACTTTACTAGCTGCAAGTAAGAAGTTATATTCATTTTATTTCCCATCAACTACATTCATCTCATAACTTAAACCCTGAATGTATTGCAACCACACCGAAGGTCAAATTTTCATATTGAACACATTTGAAACCAGCGTTCTCAATCATGATTTTGAATTCCTGTTGTGATGGAAACTTTCGGATGCTCTCTACCAAGTACTGATATGGTTGCCATTGGTTTGCCAATATTTGGCCCATCGGTGGAATTATTTGAAACGAATATTGATCGTATACCCTAAAAATGTAAAAAAAAAAATGAGAGAATCAGTTATTTCCATTAAATATTATTCGAATATTACCATTTCATGTACTCGTTGTTGACATGACTAAATTCAAGACACATGAAACGACCACCCGGTTTAAGGACACGGTAAGCCTCAGCTAGAACCTTGAAAAAGATACAATAACATTTATAGCGGCGGCTATTCTTGTTTATCATAAGATTATAATACATACCCGATCGATATGTGTGCAATTTCTGATTCCAAAAGCAATTGTGTATACACTAAACGATGAATCATCGAAAGGCAATTTCTCAGCATCTGCACAAACCCATTCAATCGTATCACCGGAAGATGGCAGATTCAATCTACAAATACCAGATGAAGTTTTTAAATATTTCAGACAAACCTGTACCATTTATACTACGTACTTCTCCCAGCGGGTTTGACCAACATCGAGCATATTTTGATTGATGTCGCAAACCGTGACATGACTTGGTATTCTATCTGCCGCAGGAAGTTTCTGTAAATATTTCATGTATCGAAAAGAAATGTCTCCTGTGCCGCCAGCCATATCGAGGAGACGTATTCCATTTCCCACCGGCGATAGTCGTTCCATGAAGATATCTTTCCATATTCGGTGAACTCCCATAGACATAGCATCGTTCATCAAATCGTACGATGCCGCAACCTCCTCAAACACTTTGTGCACTTTTTTCCATTTTTCATTTTCTTTTACCGTTTGGAATCCAAAATGTGTTTCTGAATCGTTGTGTTTCGTGTGATGTTCAGTTTGTTCCTGAACATTGCTAAAAGATCGAACTAATGTAAGTCGGTATATTTGTCTATGGTGCGCAACTTTTCGTAACAGCGACATTATGCAGACTTCGGTTTATTTACGGTATGTTTACCGCACGGTTTATTTTGGTAACTGTCACGCAGCCTAGCCTATGAGGCCGCGTATAAACGTTCAATCATTACATCAATTTGACAACCACATCAAAACGCTTTGCGTTGTAAAGAAACGCTTCAAATGTTCTCATCCGGTTTGCATACAGCTACATTTTTTATCCTATTAATCGGGAAATCTCTAGAAAAATGCAAATTATAAGATTTCTGGTATGCTCCAGGCACAATTTGATTGTGTTTTCTAAGTTGTTCACCACTGTCGCAGGTGACTCGTTCATTACAACCGGTGAATCGTGTATTCGATAATAAAACTATACAAAGAAAACTTTATAGAATTGAGATATAAACAATAGAGATTAAGATGTGAAGAAATAGCTGTATTGATATTGTTGGAGCAGGCAAACCCATTGTGCGGGCTGTTCAGCTGGCAATCCCACTGTACAGAATGCGAAGGCCAACGAGTGACAGCTGTCAATAAAAATGGCCGTAAGCGCCACCTAGTGTGAAAAACAGCGGATCAAGCTCTTTCCTATTGCGACGCCATACGAAGCGGACAAATATTGAATATTAATGCACCATTACTTATGTTAAGGATTTTTCATATTATTGCACTAAAAGAATCCTTGTCTTGCTTATACGATGCTGTATAGAAAAAGGAGAGAAAGCAAAAGCGCGCACAATTCGCCGGCGTCGCTTCTGATCCGTCAACCATCACGGCAGTTCTGCAATAACAATTTCTATCAAATAAATCTAAAAATACGTGGACTTAAATACAACATACGTTGGTTTGGATTCACCAGATAGGAGATGTTTAATATTTATAACATGCCAACATCTTCTTTCGGCACTACATCAGGAGGTCTTGGTCTGCCATTTCTAGGTTAATTGACTTTCATTCCCGAATAGTCAGCGCTGTGTACGATGTAATAGCCGTGAGTCACATGAGACTTAAATGCTGAAATAATATTATTTAAACGTTCGACAAATTCATCGACATCAATTTTAACAGTTTTAAATTTCTCGTGGCCCATGGAAGGAACGACCGAGATGGAGTTTTTTTGTGTTTGCATCTGGCCCTGCTACTGATCAATCCCAACATGCTTTACATCATATAATAGAGATCACGTTGCTATTTTGTTAGCATTGTACGCAACCGTAACCCCAAAAACGTATTCCTATCAACATACGTTGGTTTGGATTCACCAGATAGGAGATGTTTAATATTTATAACATGCCAACATCTTCTTTCGGCACTACATCAGGAGGTCTTGGTCTGCCATTTCTAGGTTAATTGACTTTCATTCCCGAATAGTCAGCGCTGTGTACGATGTAATAGCCGTGAGTCACAAGAGATTTAAATGCTGAAATAATATTATTTAAACGTTCGACAAATTCATCGACATCAATTTTAACAGTTTTACATTTCTCGTGGCCCATGGAAGTAACGACCGAGATGGAGTTTTTTAGTGTTTGCATCTGGCCCTGCTACTGATCAATCCCAACATGCTTTACATCGTATAATAGAGATCACGTTGCTATTTTGTTAGCATTGTACGCAACCGTAACCCCAAAAACGTATTCCTATCAAAACGTCATCCAGTCAGCCCGGCCCGAACCGAAAGGAAAATTAAATGTTGAGGCCATGGGGCCGACATGACGCTGAACGTGTCGTAAAAATTGTGGAAAACGGTGGATTTCCGGTGGATTCCACTAATGTTCACCAGATTAAAGTAATGCACGCTTGAAAAGTCACAATAATCTACAGTGGAAAATTGTAAAAAATTGTAATTCGTATAGCGAATTGTTTTAAACAACGGAACAATTATTTTATGGCATGAAAAACAACGTACTTTTTTACAAAAAGTTTTTTTGTTTACCACACCCAAATCCTAATCACCCTCCCATGGTATCGTTTCGGTATAACTTCACGACTTGGTTCGGCGGTTGTAATAATTTCCACTCACTAACAGATGCCTACAGCACATCCGGGATAAGGTGCCCTTTCACGGTTAGGAGGAGGAAATGTCTCCCAACCTATGTGAATTGTATTTTTGTAATTTAGAATAAGTCCTTATTTGTAATTTAGAATAAGCAATATGGCCAGGCCGTTCTATATGAATAAAAAAAAACAGATGCCTACACTTAATGTACAAACTTCACAACACTGTAGTATAGGTTAAGTGCTAAGCACTTAAAGACTCACGACCATGCATTCAAATTTTGACAGAATCAGGCGCATCAATGTTGGTGTGGAAAATTTCTACTCTGCAGCATCAAATGCACACCATTGGTCCACATTTGCGACTCAGCAACTGATGCTTCTCGATCGATTTAGGACAGCGAAGCTCATCTATGCTTACACACGACAGGTGTACTGGTAACACCTAAACCAGCCGTGGCCAGAAAGGAACAGCGTGACTAAGAACTCCACATCATTGTTTTCTTTCCAGCCATGTTGCTACACAGGCGATCAATGAGAAGATCCACCTTCCGTACATTGCGTTACATCAAGTATTCTGAAACGAACTGAATAACTAATAAACCGACGTATGTCTAATAACAACGCCGTCGGTCAAGATACTGTATAGAATCAAGCGACAGCTTTTTCCACATCAGCTACTGTTTAATTTTTTTTCTATTTTAACAGAACAGAAAAAACACCTCACACGATACCAGACATGAAGATGTAGTCGGCAATGTGGCAACGGTAAGTGTTTCGTTTAGAAAAAGCTCTCACAGTCCCTATGTTGGACTCATGATACTCTGTGGTGGAGCTTATCATTACCACACGCTTAGATCAGGTTAGCAGGAATTTTCAACCAGCTTTTCCCGTCTCGTTGATTGGCCAAAGTTGGGCGTTCCTTTTTCACGATATCTCGACAAGTGTCCATGCATCCCCAATTTGACGGGCTCTGTGGACCGGACTCGGTGGATTCGTATTATCGAAATTGTTATTTCAGGGATCCCTATATTTATTTATATATATTGAAATTATTATTTCAGGGATCCCTGCCCTACCAGGTCCTTGCAGGATCAAACGAAACTCTAGTTTGAATTCAAATAACAGCAATTTTACTAGTTGAGGCACTTACTTACAAGTCTAAAATAAACCAGGCAAATGAGCATGTTGAGAAATGTTTAATAAAAATTAGCCGATAATTAAACGGCACAAACACAACTATCGTTTGAAGTTTTTAAATAGCGCTTCGTTGATAATCCTTTACTATGCTATCAAATACACTTGTAAAAACCATCTTGCTAAGCTTTTTCCAAAGCCTTTAGCTTTCCCAAGCGTTTCGTAAAAATGTCATGCGCAAACAGAGCTTTTCAATAAGTTATAAAAGCATACCGCCAGGCATCCCAAATTCTCACAAAAAGCTTATTTTGTTTATCGAATTTCCCCGTTCGTCCTTCACAAGTGTGGAAATCGTTCCACAGCCTGGCGCAAGCTGGCTGGTATCAATTGTTTTCGTTTTCCACAGCCGTCTCCAGGCAAGAGAATGCATGAGAGCGGCGCTGGCTGACAAGCAGAGGTTCTCGGATAATGGGAGCGAGAGAAAAATCTGTGTTTAGTGGCAATTGAGCGTCCAATGTTCTGGTTATGCGATAAATGTAGCACAGCTAGTCAGCCAGAATATTCGTCGCGAGTAGTCGTAGTGTTAAACGGTGTGCAGCTACAGTACAATATCTAGTGTATTTTAATCGTGTAATCAACAGTCGAGTGGTTTTAGTGTATAGTGCAGCTAGGCCTAGGCATTTGTAGCAGCCTAACATAGCACGAGTTTTATACGCTTTTGCAAACGAATAGTCTTAACAAAACGTGCGTTCGAGGTTCGGAACGCAGGCAAGGAAAAGCGAAGCCTAAATTATCGAAGCCTGCAATCCTGTCGATTCAGATTTTCTGGTGAGAGGTGAGAGCGCTGACACGCGATGATTTTCAATCAGATAAGAAAATTGATTTTTGTAATTGAATGAGTATTGGACCAAAAATAGCCTAGACTGGGATGTTTGGCTCACAAATT
>KZ063148.1:0-22573 GCA_002091835.1 Anopheles maculatus
GGTGGTGTGGATAAAAATAAATGGTATCTGGTATCGGTGGGATCTTCAGCCGATCTTACCATACGATGCCCACAGACACACACACAGCGTTGAGAACATCAAGTGCCCGCCCGTTGTGTGAAACGGTTCCTTCCATTGTGGTTCGTTTGTGACGGGGAAAAAATATGTTTTAGTGACCGTCCCGCATCGTGCTGTCGAACGTAGTTTTATGCCATCTTCATTCGGGCGTGTGTCCGAACTCAGCATCATCTCAATTCAGCCAACCCAGTGATCCATAATTCATCCATTCCGTCCATAGTCGCACGTTTACGTTTCGCTTCAATGAAAGATTTGTTTTTCGTGCCTTCTAGGTACGGTTGTTGTTTCTTTTTTGTTGTTGTACTTCAAAGCTGTAGCAGATGAGTTCTTATCTTGAACTTTTGTTTTGTTTTCACTCGCCTATCAGAACTTCAGCGACTAATCAGCCTGCACAGGGCAGGTCGGCAGCCAGGTTGAGCGTACTCAGCGCACTCGGCGGCTCAAGTATCTTTCGCCATAAGCCACGGTTGTTTTGAGCCTTGGTGGGGGGATTTACACTGTTAGTATGGTAGTGATAATTATATTTGATTCATAAATTACATCCCTTTTGCCGTCATCTTGCGGCTTATGAATTGCCAGCAGCAAAATATCACAAACGAATAGTGTTTCTAAGCTTTGATAACGTGTACCTTGTGAGTGGTTTTTGTGTGTTTAAGTTAAACGGTTATCTTTAACAATTATCTATTTTAAAAAGTCAAAAGTTTGTGCATGAAGTGATGGTGTGAAGATTGCGAAATTTGTTAAAAGTGCACAAAATAAGTGCCAAAAGTTAATCCATATCAAAAATCCTTGCTCACAGTTTACAGTAAAACATTGTTCTTAATCTATCGAATCAACACCAGTGCCAATATTGTTGCCAAAACACTCACTGTCTCGTAGCGCAATTGCAAAACTGTTTATCAGTGACGTGTTTGTGTCGTGTCGTGATAAGGTTTAGTGTGGTCGGCTCACGGAACTGGAGAACGTACCAGGAAGTGTGACAGTATTGCTGACCAACAGAGCACCATCTTGTCGACGGCTTGTGACGAGCTTCCTGTGGATGCCTTACCGAACGTCCCCATCCGCGCGTTCAATCGTTGGCGAACCACTACCGAATCCGATCTACGCGATCAAAAGCCGCTGGAAAGCAGTCAAGTTCCCACGGCCAAACGTTACTCCTCAAATCATCTTCTGCGTGCAACGGTGTCCGTGCTGTACCGTACGGGGTTCGAAGGTCAAAACAAACCGGCATCGGAAGTGCAGTGTAGAGTGTTTAGTGTGAATCGCCAACCACAACTTTGGCAAACTTCAATTTGAAGCTACGGTGAATGTCAGGTGCCAACGGCAAAAGGTAAGTGGTTCCTGTTTTGGAGCAAAACCTTGAGATTCGCTGAATGCGCCAGGAAAGCATTTCTACTTTGGTGTGTCGCGTGAAAACGTACGGCAACGTTAATTAATAGCGTATTAGCGTAAAAGTTGATAAAATATCCGGTTATCAATGCCATCATCCGTTGGCCAAGCACAGAAGCTTCTCGCAAGCGCTAGGTTAGGTTCGGTGCGGATCGGTACGGTGTAAATTTCTCACTAGGCTTGAAAGCGCTAATTAGCAGCTTTACGCTGTACGGTACAGTGACATTCACATTTGTAAATATCCGGCCCAAGAGCCTGACCTGACAGCGAACCGTTGGACAAGCAGCAGTAGATGATTTTTTGACCGATGATCACTTCGTTCGTCTACACAGAACAACGACGCAGTGGTACAGACTGTTGGCGCAGGTTGACAATTTGAAGCCACTGCGCCTTACTCTCTTTTTTTGGCGAAGCGACATAATCGACCTACATTGTCCGAATGTGTAAGAAAACGGCACCACATCAAACACTGATCGTGACGATGTTCAATCGCTATTTATTTAGGGAGCTGTATGTAATTATAGGCTGTTTAAATGAAACTTACTTCGCACCACCGCGGGCTACTAAATTAATGCCATAAATGATCTCATTTGAACTACGCACTGCCATCTATCCGCGATCGCGACTGATCGCGATAGCTTTTTTTTCTTTGCTTTCGTACAGCACTTTTTCATTCGGCGTGTACAGAAATACTGATCGGCTCGGCTGTACACTCGGACGGCGCGCGCGCGCGCGACCATAAATCAAATCGGTATCTGACCCACAACTAGAAGATAAAAACTATTCGCAGTACGGTTTTGCAAACCACTCGCTGACATCCTCCTCGCGTGTTTGCTTGCTCTCGGCTGTGGTACGCAAAGGACATAAGATGGGGTGTTGGGGAGGGAAGGAGTGGGGGTCCTTTGGTAAGCACCTCCGAACCGTATCGATCGTGTCCTTCCATCGGCATCTATCCTACTCTGAGGTTATGGCCACCGGGTAGCAGCGCGTACTGGTTCGGCCCGACGACCTGACTGCGGCCAGATGACCGGTCTCTGCCATGTTTGGTCATATTGTCCACCTCCACCCCTCCGGATGCGACGAAAGTCGGACCTACTTGCCTTCCTTTCCATTGACATCGAGTACGATTGGGGCGAAGGTTGCCGTATGTCGCGGCGTATGTTTACTTCGTCGACCTACCTTTCAAACGACGTCTACTTTTCTTGATCCTGTTTTGCTCTCTTTCGCTCTCGTACTCCCTCTTGTTTATGTAAAGTTTTACATCTTTGTTCCGAAAACAAGAGTATGCCCGTTTTATGTCTCTCGGAACGTCCCCAGTCTGAATCAGCTGCATTTTGATGCATACGATGCACACAAGCTTTTTTTTTAAGATTTGGTGCTCCCGTTTGCATCTTTCTGACACAAAACTCAGACGTGCGGGTTATAAGAGGGACTCGTTGAACGATGTGCCACCGAATCTCAGCACAGTTCCGCCCGATATGTACACAAACAAACCGGCATTACGATTAACGCTTGTGCGACACAAAATTAGCCCTCGCACTAGAACGTCCGAACGGAGGTGTGAGAAATCGTGAAAACGTACGGCAACGTTAATTAATAGCGTATTAGCGTAAAAGTTGATAAAATATCCGGTTATCAATGCCATCATCCGTTGGCCAAGCACAGAAGCTTCTCGCAAGCGCTAGGTTAGGTTCGGTGCGGATCGGTACGGTGTAAATTTCTCACTAGGCTTGAAAGCGCTAATTAGCAGCTTTACGCTGTACGGTACAGTGACATACACATTTGTAAATATCCGGCCTAAGAGCCTGACCTGACAGCGAACCGTTGGACAAGCAGCAGTAGATGATTTTTTGACCGATGATCACTTCGTTCGTCTACACAGAACAACGACACAGTGGTACAGACTGTTGGCGCAGGTTGACAATTTGAAGCCACTGCGCCTTACTCTCTTTTTTTGGCGAAGCGACATAATCGACCTACATTGTCCGAATGTGTAAGAAAACGGCACCACATCAAACACTGATCGTGACGATGTTCAATCGCTATTTATTTAGGGAGCTGTATGTAATTATAGGCTGTTTAAATGAAACTTACTTCGCACCACCACCGGCTACTAAATTAATGCCATAAATGATCTCATTTGAACTACGCACTGCCATCTATCCGCGATCGCGACTGATCGCGATAGCTTTTTTTTCTTTGCTTTCGTACAGCACTTTTTCATTCGGCGTGTACAGAAATACTGATCGGCTCGGCTGTACACTCGGACGGCGCGCGCGCGCGCGACCATAAATCAAATCGGTATCTGACCCACAACTAGAAGATAAAAACTATTCGCAGTACGGTTTTGCAAACCACTCGCTGACATCCTCCTCGCGTGTTTGCTTGCTCTCGGCTGTGGTACGCAAAGGACATAAGATGGGGTGTTGGGGAGGGAAGGAATGGGGGTCCTTTGAGCTGGTAAGCACCTCCGAACCGTATCGATCGTGTCCTTCCGTCGGCATCTATCCTACTCTGAGGTTATGGCCACCGGGTAGCTGCGCATACTGGTTCGGCCCGACGACCTGACTGCGGCCCGATGACCGGTCTCTGCCATGTTTGGTCATATTGTCCACCTCCACCCCTCCGGATGCGACGAGAGTCGGACCTACTTGCCTTCCTTTCCATTGACATCGAGTACGATTGGGGCGAAGGTTGCCGTATGTCGCGGCGTATGTTTACTTCGTCGACCTACCTTTCAAACGACGTCTACTTTTCTTGATCCTGTTTTGCTCTCTTTCGCTCTCGTACTCCCTCTTGTTTATGTAAAGTTTTACATCTTTGTTCCGAAAACAAGAGTATGCCCGTTTTATGTCTCTCGGAACGTCATGCCCCCCCAGTCTGAATCAGCTGCATTTTGATGCATACGATGCACACAAGCTTTTTTTTTAAGATTTGGTGCTCCCGTTTGCATCTTTCTGACACAAAACTCAGACGTGCGGGTTATAAGAGGGACTCGTTGAACGATGTGCCACCGAATCTCAGCACAGTTCCGCCCGATATGTACACAAACAAACCGGCATTACGATTAACGCTTGTGCGACACAAAATTAGCCCTCGCACTAGAACGTCCGAACGGAGGTGTGAGAAATGGATTTGGTCTTGAAATGTGATTAGCAGTGTGTGGCCTACCCGCCAGTACCGAACCCGAGAATCAATCGATCGATCGATCAAAGTTTATCCATCAATTGCGAATGGTTCGCAACAAAAGTCTGCAGTTCAACCTATTTCCAGCGCTATGACACGGTCGAAAGCGATGTTTTTTTTTTTTTGCTGGCCGGACATCCATTCTGTTCCTTTTGGTTGGCCTTGGGGGTTGGTCTGGGGTATGAAAACAATAACACACGCATACACAACGTTGGACACGATAACGCCACCGTTACAAAGCTGACGACGACGACGATGACGATGGTGATGATGATCCAGTGTGGAGTTGTGTTTTTTTTTTCGAGGAGAACGCTACCAGAAGACAGTTTTCGGGATATGGGGCGGATCGCTTAGCATCCGTTGGCGTTGGCGTTGACGGACGGCGTTCACGGAAAAACAAATCTCCGCAAAACACAAAACAAAACGGTTTGTTTGCACGTGCGTAAATTACACTTAACGAAGATATTTATGGTACGCAATGTGTGCCACAGTTGTGTGTTTAGGCCATCGCTCGTGCCATTATTTCCTACTCTGGTAAGGGATTTATTTTTTGGTTTGTGTGAGGGGGCTCATCGTCGAACCGGGGTCGAAAACTGTGTTCAAACAGTTAATTTAGACACTGTGTCTGTCCACCGCCTTGGTGCACCAAGCCCCAGGGTCATAGTGTCGTGAGAGTGAGTGCGTTAATGATATTCGCCCCATTTAATATCACGGACAAACGTGCTGTAAAGATGTGGCCAAATTGTTATGGCTCAAAAAAGAGGGGTTAAGGTTTAAATTTAAAATCTATTTTCGGTACTTGGGCACTTCTATGGGTGTGTGCTCTATTAAACTTCTCTGCAATAATACTTATCCACTGATCTTCAATAACAAATTTTGTATTGTAAATTATTATATTCATTGTCCTATCTAACGATCTTTTGCACTACGCGCTCTTGCTGGTGAACATACGAATGTAATAGTTCAATGTAACAACGGTATGGCGCAAGACATCTCGTACAGGCGCTAAACAAACTGACTAACTACGCGGCAGATGGTCGCCGATTGCTTGCTTTGCTTGCACATACCCACCCTCGGTACCGGACACGAATGGCGCAATTGTGGCGCTGAGTTTGTGTTTATATGCGTACAAGCTCTCTGAATTGTAAAGATCGTGTCAGCGGCATAATCTCGTCAAGATCATCCAGCCAGATTATGGACGATCATGGGTGAGAAAGGTAGAGAGAACGAGAGAGCGCGAGAGACCTGGATGGATTACGCTAATCGCATGATAACAATCGCTTTCAGCTACCGGAACTAGTAGTGAGACGCCCCGGGCGAAGGTGCATTTAATTGATGCACTTTTGTTGCACTTTGCCAACGCTACTTGAGGTGTACGCGTAGAATTCACGTGATGGAATGACCGACGGAAGCTTGCCGCTTTAGTGTGTACAAGAGTGGTGACTTTGGACAATGACTTCATTGCCTTGTCACAAAGCATGTCGCGAGAAACGTGCCGGAGTTGCAAGTGAGCTAACCGAACCGTTTGACCTAAATCTTAGTTTATTGTGACACATTGTTTTTAAACTCACGAATTCAAAGGCTAATTAGGAACTTTAATTCTTTTGCGGCACATTTGTGTTCAAATTTGTACTTCTTCAAATAGTAAAATCTACGTGTACACAATCGAAAATACACATCACTGGGTAAGAAGTTTGGCACCATTCCAGCTATACGCTGGTACGCTGGAAAGGACATGAAAGCATAGTCCATTGTCTTGGGATGATTCACTAATCGCTGGCCGTTTTTAAAACACCTCCATAATTTGTGGAATTATGAGCCATATGGAGCCAATAGCTGGCAGTGTTGGGAATATGTAGCCAACTGCAGTCACTGAATGCGCTTAAGCAATACGGAGTGGAATTATTTCGAACGAGAACTCATTGCTTCCAGCAATATGGTAATGCAAGTCAAATATGCTTTTGATACACATGTGCGACTTTTGTCCTTGTGGCGGTATTTTGCTATAATATGGAGCGAAATTAATGGACGGTTTTAAGATACTATTCTCTCTACTGGCATATGGAATGTAACGCTTAGTAGTATTCTGCACTCAATGACGCCTAACTGCTATAATATCGAACCGGATTAAGAAAGTTGCATTTTACAGAACAAACTTATACACTTGGTTCTTATAAATATTCCCTTTAATTCATTAGCTTTTGTGCAGCAAATTATTCTTCCTAGCGTACTAGCATTCCAGCTTCAGACAACATTGCTTAACTTTCCCATCGTTCTCATTATAGCGTCCTTGACATCATCGCGGGATAACGAAGCCGCTGCCACCGATGACTGGTGTTATCAACGCTCAAAGAACGTGGTAGTCACCCGAGTTTGCATCCGCTTCATGGTTAACATACACCGGCAGTTTTCTATTGAGTCTGTCAACCATCAGCAACATCTTTCTATTGATCGATGAAGTGTAAGTACTGCATGTACGAGTTAATTAAAATGATGTATACAATATGTCTTAGTAAAAGCAGGGTTAGGTTGGTTATCCGTTTTAATAAGCAGTATTTGACGTTTTGCCACTCATAAAATGGGTTCTCTTCTTGCGACATATGCGTCCCGTGCGATAAAATAAACGCACATGACCGCATTTAAAGTGAGATAGATCACCTAGTAGCAGTCCTATAGGTGTTTATAGAAACCGTAAACAACTTCCAAGTGTTGCGGAACGACAAGTGGTGGTCGTTCGTCGCTTGGCAAGCCTAGTGATACGGTAAAAATTTTATTACACGCGGCAATTGTTATTCGCATAGATAACACAGCGTGAAGCAGACGGGGGGTATGGTGCGAGCGATGCACAAACCCAACGATGGGACGCTCTTTATCGCAACTGGAATCGGTTGTTATCTTTTTCAATTATTTCACCTTATAGTGCTATAGCTGTAGTGTACCGGTAAAGAATGGTGCCAAAATTGAACTGAAAGCGCGTGGGCAGGATTGATTTTGAGATAAGCGTTTCTTCGCTTTATTTTTCAATCTCACCGATGTGTGATTTAATTTCGATACTGATATTAAAATCTTCCTTTCCGCAGCTAAGGTACAGACGAGCTTTAGACAGAATGCGTCATCGATCGGGCGATGGGGAAGATCGACCACGAACCCGGTAACCATACCCGGCAGTACGGCCAGCGGGACGGCTGAGGGATACAGCTACACGCTGACCAGTAGTCCTAGTCCACCGCACAGTCCTCCCATCAATATGCCACCACCAATACCGCCTCGACCTGTGATACGACAGTCCAGCTTCACTAAGATAGGGTACATGATCAATACGGCCGTCAACGGTACGAAAAAGCAATTCAGCAGCGGTAGTAGCAGCAACAGCAGCAGTAGTAACAGTGGTGAGTATAATACCATTTCAACATTCACTCTACTACTTGTGGGTGTGTGCTTTAACGGCCGTCCAAACTGTGAATATTTTTTCTGAGTTCTTTGATTGGTAGATTATTCTTTCATGTTTCTACACAATGTAATGTGTTACAGTATGTCTTGGATTTAGAACATTTATATAAAAAATTGTTATTTGATAATTTTTAAGGGAAAAGCACTACTTACGGATTTTTTTTATAGTTATAAGATCACTCCTGTCCGGTGGTAGCAGTGTCGCTTTTTACACGGCAGGAACGAGTATCGAATCTCGTTTGCACCGTCTCTTCGTAGGACTTGTATTCGTTCTTAATTGTAATAGCAATAATATTGCTTGGCAGGGCATCGATGTGTACGTGGGTTAGGTAGACAATGTGGCAAAGAGAATGAAAATTCGTTTAATGGATTCCATTTTTCATGTGGAAGCGCTCGAACGAATTGTAGTTCGTTGTGGTTTTTATACATGTAAAAAGAATGGGTTTAGTAAAAACACAAACTAACGATTTTTTAAACACGTAAACACGTTCGTGCAAAATTGACTTTTTCTTATAGCCACTAAAATATGTGAATTGCGAGTCAAATATAATAATACAACAATATTTCTCGTACTACGTCACTTCTCCTTCCTAACGGTTTTCTTAAATTTAAAACCACTTGAAAACTCAATGCAATGCCAATTTTCCTCTCGGCATCTCACGGGAGCTAACTGCCATTTTGAATTTGTAGCCTTCAATATTGCGCTGACCATTTGACGTCCCGCGTTGATTCGTTGGTTGCCCAGCCCTGGCACCATTTCGTTAGTTGGGTACGCGCAAATTTTGACAGCAGCACTTGGCATTCGCTTCTTCCCATTTTCATCGTGTTTGTTGGAGCTTGGTTAGTTGGTGCCGTGTATTCGCGTTTTCTCTCGACATTTTATGTAGTATCAAACCCTCTACGCAAATACAACGAACCGCATCGACAGTGGGTCCGTGTCACGAGTTTTCAGTTTCCCGTCGAGAAAAGCCGTGGTGTCGGGGGACGGAAAGATCGGGTCGGGGTTTTCGCTGTGCGTTTACCTCCTCCAGACCACGACCATTCTCTAGCAGCTGAGCTTGTGTGTGCGCGCGCGTGTATAGATGTGTGTGTATGTGTGTGCGCGTGTATGACAGTGTGCAATGGTGGCCGCCGTGCAAACTTCTCGCAGGAAGAAGAACGCTGTCGAGAGTTCGGTCCGTTTTTTTTTCTTCGCAGTCCGAATATCACGCATCCGTACGACACGCAAAGAGAATGAAAATTCGTTTAATGGATTCCATTTTTCATGTGGAAGCGCTCGAACGAATTGTAGTTCGTTGTGGTTTTTATACATGTAAAAAGAATGGGTTTAGTAAAAACACAAACTAACGATTTTTTAAACACGTAAACACGTTCGTGCAAAATTGACTTTTTCTTATAGCCACTAAAATATGTGAATTGCGAGTCAAATATAATAATACAACAATATTTCTCGTACTACGTCACTTCTCCTTCCTAACGGTTTTCTTAAATTTAAAACCACTTGAAAACTCAATGCAATGCCAATTTTCCTCTCGGCATCTCACGGGAGCTAACTGCCATTTTGAATTTGTAGCCTTCAATATTGCGCTGACCATTTGACGTCCCGCGTTGATTCGTTGGTTGCCCAGCCCTGGCACTATTTCGTTAGTTGGGTACGCGCAAATTTTGACAGCAGCACTTGGCATTCGCTTCTTCCCATTTTCATCGTGTTTGTTGGAGCTTGGTTAGTTGGTGCCGTGTATTCGCGTTTTCTCTCGACATTTTATGTAGTATCAAACCCTCTACGCAAATACAACGAACCGCATCGACAGTGGGTCCGTGTCACGAGTTTTCAGTTTCCCGTCGAGAAAAGCCGTGGTGTCGGGGGACGGAAAGATCGGGTCGGGTTTTTCGCTGTGCGTTTACCTCCTCCAGACCACGACCATTCTCTAGCAGCTGAGCTTGTGTGTGCGCGCGCGTGTATAGATGTGTGTGTATGTGTGTGCGCGTGTATGACAGTGTGCAATGGTGGCCGCCGTGCAAACTTCTCGCAGGAAGAAGAACGCTGTCGAGAGTTCGGTCCGTTTTTTTTTCTTCGCAGTCCGAATATCACGCATCCGTACGACACGATGTGTGCGCTAATTCCCTGTTTTGCCGTGTTTTGTGTGTGAAGAAGCTAGGGGCTTTTTCTTCACGCCCAAAAAGCACATCACCATTAATTGGTAACCCTCGGTTTCCCACGACGGCGGCAAGAAGCAGTGATCGATTTTGGCAAATACCGCATTGGTAATGAAAAGCCTTTGCGACGTTGTCACTGTGTATCATCATTCGCACGCTCGCTCGCTCGGGTCTGGTAGAGTGGCCAGTTTCTAAGTGGTTGTTATTTGACAAGTGGCGACATTCGCGTATCCTGTGTGTGTAGCGCTTCCGATCCTAGCTTATCGGACGCGCTGCGGTGGCAGTAGGCAGTGGGAAACGGTGTCGAAATGTGCATTTGGTTCGCACACAGACACACGGGAAGATAACCATCGTTTGCTTAGATGATTAGAACGGGCAGAGCGGAGAAAAGTGTGCATAGTTATAAGTGTTTTTGTTACTCCTCCTATTCTTCTTTGCGTTTGCCCGTTTCAAATCATATCCGTACGCGATGGTGTTGGATCCAGTGGATCTCCGTGTCTCTGGGAGTTGGGGTGCGTTTTTGCGTAGTTTTGGTGGTGATTTTTAACCAGGAGATTGGTGGGTGGTGGTTCCGCCGCTGTACTTGATGATGATGATGACGATGGTCAGCAAATTTTAACCATACTCGGAAGCGAGTCGACCTTGCAGCAGGACGGTGGTACGGCGGTGTGTAGAAAAGTGAGCTGTCACACTCACCCTAGCTTATCGCCGCGGAGTTGTGTGTGTGTGTGTGTGGGATTCGCGTAGCTTCTTGGAAGACACATTTAGACAGAGTGTGATACGGTGTGGTGTATTTTGCTGGATTTCCTTCGGCGTGTGAGTCATTTATGGGTTATGAATTGTGCAGGATCTTGTGAAAATGCGACCAATACTTGTCTCGTCCCTTTTGGTGATGTTGTAACTCCAGATGCAATGCGCGTTTGGTGTCAAAAAGAGGCCGTACACAACAGTGTGTTGTTGAGTGTGTGATACAAACTGAATCAGTACCGCGAGGTTTTCATTTCGATTGTTTTTCTTATATCCCCCCATTACCATCAGATTACTACTGCTGGTTAGATGTGACCTAGTTGTTCCCGTTTATGTGAAGTTGAAGTGTACAAAAAATAAGTGCGCAATATTATTGGAAAACAACACGACATTCAATCACGGGGTGTCTGCTTTCTTTTTACTCTCGCCCGTGGCTACTACGTTCTTGCCGAAGTGTGCAAATTTCAATCGGCGCTAGTGCAAAGAGATAGTCCATTGATTTGGTTGATTAAAATCAGCTTATTGGAAGAGAGAGAAAAAGCCTAGAGTGTGGAGAAAGGATAAATCGACGATCTACAATTAACAACACATCCTTGTGATATTCTGTTCCAAGACCAAAACCGCAGTGACAACAACAGTTTGTTCTTGTATATGAAGTCTCTCCCCGGTAGAGGTTGCGACTGGATTTGACATGGCCGGTGAGTGTACATATTTTAGGTGATTTATTTCAAGCGGACGGCATTAAAAGGGGCGAGCACTTTCTTTCGTGCGTTTTTTTTTCTATTTTGCAAGAGAAAATACATTCAACTAAAGACCTCATCGACCGACCTTTAGCCCTTTGCGTGTGTGACAACAAATGATTCTAACCTCACTTTCAGCATTTTGTTAGCAATGTTCCTATACGTACGTCTGTCTCCTCTGGTCTGTCTGGCTGTGTTGGTTATGCCTTGCTGTGCTTTCAGCGCATAATACTTTGACGTTTGTAGCAGGCAGTCTCTTTCAACAAGAGAGCAGATTCATCAAACATCTTTACATCACCGCTTCGCGCTGCACGATGTAATTCATGAATCGTTGTCGTACTCTTTTGTACAAAGACGGTCCACCGTGATGGAAGTAAAAGAAAGGTGTAGAAACGTTAATGTTGCTATCACGAATAGGGGATTTGCAAAGGGAGTGAGTGAGTCAGATGAGAGGCCAGCAGCAGCATGTAAGAAAAAGATGCTTGCCCTTCCTTGGTGGTGTGAGTTTCTGCAAAATAAAACGAATAAGAAAACGAATTCGCGCGCTGTGCGGTCGGTGTGTGCGTGAGATAGAGAGCCCGATGTGTGCTGTTCGTACATGTACGCGGTACAGCTTTGCTCGCAGCAGTGACGTAGGACAGGGTTCGTCAACACGTGGTCGGTTGTCATGTTGATTGTGGAGAAGGCGAGCTTTAAAAAAAAACCTGCCGGCAAAACCGATGCATGTGTGTGATTTACGAACGTGGTGCGACCAGCTTACTTTGCTGCTCTTTTGCAATGTTCCCTTTTTTGTTGGATACATATGCATTGATTTTTATTTTATAAAAAATAAAGCAATATGATTTGGATAATTTTATTTTGGTTATATAAAATTTTACTGTTTTAGTATTACAGTGTTTCTCACTTGATAATGCAAAGTTACCTATGATTTTTGCAAACGCTACATACGATTTCGTATGGAGCGTTTGCAAAAATCATAGGTAACTTTGCATTATCAAGTGAGAAACACTGTAAATGGAGTACAACGATACTGTCGCAGAATATTATTATACTTTATTGAGTAAACCGGTGGATATTTTGTACTGGTTTTTGTCTTTCATCCGGCTTGATCGGGTATCGAATCCCATGAAGACTGCTCCTCCGTATGCGTATTTCTATTTATATGGATAACTTAAGTCAACCAAGTCGGAAATAGTAGACCAAAACATTTCATGAAGATTCTGAATTGCGTCCCAAAGAAGGAAAAGGATTGTTTCAATTACATAAATAAAAAACAATGATTTTGGGATGATTTAATATTAATCATCGAATATTCAACGATTGTACATTCGAAGACTCTAGGTCCTAGTAATTTGTTCCACTATTTACCTTTTGCCATCATGTGTGTTGTGTAATAATCACATTAATCAAAATATCCGAAGCGTTATCTATAGCTTTGAAACAATCATGGTAAAAACAGAACATATTTTGATTGCTCTATGAATCCCAGAACGTCTTCTGAATTATAGACGAAGATAGTGTAGTGTGATCGTTAAGAGCAGTAAGAATTGATGACCAAAAATCAAGACTTTATCGTAATGAAGCTTGGATCCACAGGCCAGAGCATCCGTCTAAACATGTTTAGAATGTCCTGGACAAGATGGACAAATTAGATTTTAACAACATAAAACTTACCGTTGATGTCTGATCAGAATGAGCAGCTTACAGAGTTCGGAAAGTCCCACAATTAACCACAACAACAGTAAAATTGCCTCAATTTTCTACAAGTGGATCGTACGAAGGTGTAGTAAACGATCGCAAATGCTATAGGAAAAGTGAAACATTTTAAAAATTTAAGGTATTTATTTTGCCTGCAATCTAAGGATTTGTAAGGTCCCAGTAACTTCCCAGATACTTCTTTTAGTAGTAGGCTAGTAGCATTGGGGAACCGATAATTCGTATGCCAACGGGAGGAATTTGTGCATCGTGACTCACTTAAACTCCCATTACGCAGCACCGAGCGGGATTTGGACGATTTAGAATCAATACCTAGTGATCTATGCCCATTCAAATCATACTGTTCTCACTGTAGCTAAATATACGGTGGCCATCCTTGGCCTTGTTATGGACCTTTGCATGCTTTTAGGAGGATAACGCCTTTTTCTTTGACGTTCAAAATGAGGTTGATTCTCTCGCTTTGGCACCAACTCAACTGTGTTGCGATTGTTCAATTAAAATTTAGCAAACCGACCGTGGTAGTTGGACATAATCTCGTATGCACAGAGTGGCACAGATTGCTACGTACCTTGCTAATCCTAACCCAACCCATTTTTTAGTCTAATTTTGGCTTAGAATATATTCCAACTCCTTTTGTCTCTAGAAGCTAGTAAGAGAACTAATGAAAGTGGAATGATTTCTGCAAAAAAATAGAAGACTCTCTGGTCTTTTGTTACACAAAAATTGCTAGTTCGTCCTACTCGTTTAATGTACGAATGACGAACGGTGTAAATCTATCCGTGGAGAAGCAGAAAAATCGATATAAATGCACAAAACCAACCACAAACCAACGCTTATGTGTGACACTCGGATATTACATCCATTGAGGCCTTTTTATTCGTTTTTGTTGTTTTGTTTCTACTACGTTCAAGGTGTACTTCGCGCATAAAAGGTTCACTGTTAACATTTTACATTTAATTTAAAATGATTCATTAAAAAAATGTTCCTTCTTCTTCGAACCGGTTCCTTTTTTGTTGTGTCAAAACGATTTTGTTTTATACCTTGCCAGGTGGTTTAATCTGTAGTAAAGGATCCGGTACGGAACATTTCTCCTTCGTTCGGTTACATTAAGCAGTCATATCTAATGTTACTACCGACAGCAGTAGCAGCAACTACAGGTCTGCTACAGGTGACATTAATTTCCAATCGATGTCATCCCATTTTATCCATTAATGCACACAGCAAATTGTCACCTTCCGTCGCTTGGGAAGGATGTGCCCTCGGTTCGGAGGAGACCATTTTGGTGCGTTGGGAAAGGGTTAAGGAGGAAGGAAGGGTGAGGAAGGGTTGGTATGTAGGAAAAGAAACAGGAAATTCGTAAAATGTTTTGCCGCTGCCTATGTACGAGCTACGAGTATGGCTGTGGTACTGTGGTGCACTTAGTTATTTCTAGACCTAAGGATAAGGAAATTTCGGTTACTCAGTTATGTCTGGTGGCCGCAATCTAATCTTCCACTCACAATCGATGAAGCCTTGTTTGATAAAGCAGATTCTCAGTGGAAAAGCATATCACTTATATGGAAAAAGAGATTACAAATCTGGGCAAGAGTTGGTAAAAACGCGCATCTAAGACGTAGAGAATAGAAAATACATCAATGGCTGTAACAGACTTGTTGAAAGGTTGAATAAAATCATTGTATTCCCGGTATCAGTTGATTTTCGTTGAGTTAGACCATACCATTTGGACTGTATGATGCTTAGAATCTCTGACAGATATCTGCAATAATATCAGATTTGATGCTTAAGCATAACATAGATCCTTATAACTAATTATTATTGCTAGATTATTGATAGCAAAATAAAATAGTGTGTCAGCCGAAAGATTTTCCACCAAATCCTTCCACTGCTGAAGTATATACTTCCAACTAACATAGCATAAACCATTATTACACAAAACTCATGTCTGTAACAGAGAAGAGAAGGAAAATTGTCTGTCTTTTGGCAAAAAAAAAAAGTTAAAACGATTCAACTTAGGTTTTATTTAGCATCAAAACGGAGCATTATCTTTAATTTCGCTTCAACTATATAATATATAAATTGTTAACATTATCTCCTGTTATCTTCTTTCATCCCACACAACGCTCTCTAGGTAATGGCGAAACATCGTGGTGCTTTTCACAGATAAAGGGTGCCCTGGATGATGATGTTACCGAGGCCGACATCATTTCCTGCGTCGAGTTTAATCACGATGGTGAACTGTTGGCCACCGGTGATAAAGGGGGAAGGGTTGTTATATTTCAGGTAAGAATCTCTCCTATTATAAACATTCACTCGGAATCCTTTGCAGCATAGGGGTAGGAACAATACGCTACAGCAGCAGCACACCAATATTTGTAACGCGCTTGCGACACTGACTTTGCCACGCATTGTCGACGCGCATGACTAAGGATTCGAAAGTACTAGCCTGGCGATACTTGGCGACATACCTCTTTTTTTTTCATCTTAAACGTCCGTTTATGCTGTTGGTCTCGATTGGCGTTGGTTTAATTTTATGTAACAAACAGGCCTGACATCATGATGCCGAACCGGTCATGTCGGTCCTTTTCGCTTCCATAATTGTAGTGAGTGAGTAGTGAGCTCGGGGTGTTGTGATAGAAGGCGTCTTGCGTTTTTGCCCGCAGGGAACTTGGAGGAGTTGGATATTTAACCCAGATCGCGCAGAGATACATACGAAATCGTTTACCCGTCGTTCGCAAACACACACACACACTTTTTTTTGTGTCACTCAGTTTTTGTACATTTATCAATCTCAATAATTCTTTAATTTTGTATAAATGTAGGTCATGTTGTACAGTGTGCGAAATAAGAATACTAGCTTTATTTTTTTTGGGCAGAATCAAAATGGTATTAAAATCTGCACCAGGACGTAGTAATTTATAACGTTCATATTATTGTGGATCATTAATATTTGAACTGGAAAAATAGAGAACAATCACAATCAATTAAAACAATCAGAAAATATAGAACATCCGTTGTTGCACTTAAACTTAAAGCGACACAAAAAGCACTACAAAACCAGCTTTACAGAAGCTGTGAATTGGTTCAATATCACCAAAATACTATTCGGATACACATAGAATAGGGAAAAAGACAATAGCATTGGCAAGATCTGCGTTAAAAACATAGCACAAGGATTTTATTATGAGTCTTTTGGCTCATTAATGGTGAACCCAACACTGATGGTTTGAGGAACATTTTCATTTCCAGTAAAGCTTCCATTGGTGTAAATCTTAACGTAGTTGAAGTAGCAAGATCGTATGGAAAAATAATCTTTCCGATCACGTTCAGTCATTGATGGGTCCAGACTGTGTTGTCCTACTGCTGGCTTCGATGCATTACTAAAAACTGACTAAAATCTATTTTACGAACTGATTGAAATCATTTTCGAGAACGATTTCGAGCGGTGATGACTGTTTTTGTGGATCTGTGGATCCTATAAAAACCCCTTGACACACAATTTGCTAATGATATTAATTTGTAGCACCGTATTCGCGAATGCTGAGATATAGATTGAACTAGATAAGGTCGGCCCGGTGGTAGATGCGACAGCGGCGCCGGTCTTCACACGGCAGGACCGGGGTTCAAGTCTCATCTGGGCCGTTCTCCAATAGTGAGGACTGACTATCCAACTATGCGGTAACAATAAGTCTAGTAAGCCAGAAATGGCAGGCATGACCTAAGAGGTCGTTAGGCCAAGAAAGAAGAAGAAGAAGAAGAAGAAGATATACTCAAGAAATTATATTTTGGACACAAAAACACGCTTCATTGAAATAATTCGAAACATTGGCTCACTCAGATTTGTTATCTGGTCAGGCTCGATATCACAGAAAATGTATCTCATGTTTTTTTTATCTCTTTTGTATTTCATTTAACCGTTCGTTGAGAAGGTTATGGAGTGCCAATTATATTTCTCACGTTGGAGTGTTACGGATCGAGGACGTTAATTATAATTAACATTTATTTATTTTCTAGAATGATTTTAATTAACATACTATACTAAACAGAGTTAAATAGTTCATTCGGTAGTCAAATTCTAAATCTATTGCTAAAAACCGAGTTGGAGTTATATTGCACGTTGTGTTGTGCTGTGTGTAATGCAAAATTGTTGGTGAAAATGATTTACTAATTCTCTCCTTTCTCTTTTCTCCAGAGGGACCCCTCCTCGAAGGCATCAACACCGCGGCGGGGTGAATACAACGTGTACTCCACCTTTCAATCGCACGAACCAGAGTTTGATTACCTAAAGTCGCTCGAGATCGAGGAGAAGATTAACAAAATCAGATGGCTGAAGCGAAAGAATCAGTCCCATTTCCTACTTTCGACCAACGACAAAACGATCAAGCTGTGGAAGGTGTCCGAGCGTGACAAGCGCGTGGAAGGATACAACACGCGGGAGGACAACGGTAGCATCCGCGATCCGGCCTCGATCAATGCGCTGCGCGTACCGTCGATCAAGCCGATGGATCTGATGGTGGAAGCGTCGCCGCGTCGTATCTTCGCGAACGCACACACCTACCACATCAACTCGATCTCGGTGAACTCTGATCAGGAAACGTACCTGTCGGCGGATGATCTGCGGATTAACCTGTGGCATCTAGAAATTACAGACCAGAGCTTCAACATTGTCGACATCAAGCCGGCAAACATGGAGGAACTGACGGAGGTGATCACCGCGGCCGAGTTCCATCCGACCGAGTGCAACGTGTTCGTTTACTCGAGCAGCAAGGGTACAATTAGGTTATGTGATATGCGCTCTTCGGCGTTATGCGACCGGCACGCGAAGCTGTTCGAGGAGCCGGAGGATGTGGATATAACGAACAAAAGCTTTTTCCGCGAAATTATCAGCTCGATTAGCGACGTGAAGCTGAGCAACTCTGGCCGCTACATGATCTCGCGGGACTATCTGAGTATTAAGGTGTGGGATTTGCACATGGAAACGCGACCTATCGAAACGTATCCGGTAAGTGGTGAACGTGGACCGTTTGGGCTTGTGCCTGTGGTGTGCCCGGGTATTGCCAATCCGGGGACATCCGTTTAATCCGCTATCCGTGTTGTTTTTTTTCTTTCCGTTGGCCACAGGTTCATGAATACCTCCGTACGAAACTGTGCTCACTGTACGAGAACGATTGTATCTTCGACAAGTTCGAATGTTGCTGGAATGGTAACGATTCGGCAATTATGACCGGAAGCTATAACAATTTCTTTCGAATTTTCGATCGCAACTCGAACAAGGACGTAACGCTGGAAGCATCACGCGACATCATCAAACCGAAGACGGTGCTGAAACCGCGCAAAGTGTGCACCGGCGGCAAGCGGAAAAAGGACGAAATCAGCGTTGACTGTTTGGCCTTCAACAAGCGGATCCTGCACACTGCTTGGCATCCGCTCGAAAACATCATCGCCGTGGCCGCCACCAATAATTTATTCATATTTCAGGATAAGTTTTAGCCAATAGTACTAGTAGTAGTGAGGATAATGATATATTATTCTAATTGTAATGATGATGATTATAATTATTATTATTACTGAGTTGAAGTTTCCTGGGCATATGATGAAGATGGGCGGAACAGAAGATCGCGCCGCGGCCGCGAGAAGCAAGTATGAGGAGCGAAACGAGTGCGCACTATATAGTCTCTGGCATATAATACTGTGTAAAGGGCAAACCAGGCGTGAGTTGAAAACGTTAGTGTCACTTTTCGGGAAATTGGATAATGTGCGCGTTCGGGGGAGAAAGCGAGAAAGCGAGAGAGAGAGAGACAGATACATGCTTAGAACAGAGCAGAAAAGATGTAAGTGAAACAATCAAATGGCTGGAAGAAATCATCCAATCCAGGGTGCTTCAGTATGGCGAATAAGTTTACTGAAATAGTAGAAAAGCCATACCGATAACTGGGGGATGGGGATGCATCTTCCACTGGAAGAGAGAGCGAGAGAGAGAGAGAGAGAGAGAGGGAGCGAGTGTTTTCGTGTGTGTATAGTAAGTGTGGCCACAAAGTTATAGCTAGGATAGACGATGTACGCGAATGATCCCCGATTTGCTTTACACTCGCGCGCTACATGTTAACAAAACACGCGGGAATCAAGTTGAAATGGCTTTACACAGTTTATAGGTTTTGCGCGAAAAGATCATCGAAGTGTGTGGTTTTGGTCCTGGGTGCGTTTCGGGCAGGACCAGGATTCCGAATCTTAATCCCATACGCTTCAGCCATATATTTTCGATCAGCCGCGTTGTGGTGCTGGGTTGAAACATCGGTTAACAGTTCGATTTTCTTTTTGCATTTTTCGTTTAAAACATTTTTTTTTTTCATTTGCCAAACGCCTTCCCCCATTGTTTCCCGGCTCGCCCCCATCCGTGGCCTAGTAGTCCCAGGAAACAAGCATAAAACAAGAGCAATCCGATCGTGTTATCCTGCCCCTCAAAACAATTGAATATCCCCGTGGAGTGTGTTGGCTTCAGCGGCACGGCGCGGCACTATATACAGAAAAAAGGAACAATAACTACTAAAACGCCATGCATATGTTTCGAGTGCGGGTAAAATGAAAATGTGTGAATGAGCAAAGTGAATGGTGTGTGAGTGCATGAGATTGAGTGAATGCTGTTAGGATTGCGCAGAGAGAGAGAGAGAGAGAGAGAGAGAGAGAGAGAGAGAGAGAGAGAGAGTGTGGGAGAGAGAGAAAAAGAGGGAGAAAAACATTTTTTTGGGGAGTTAAATGTTTCTAGAATCGAAATGAAGAAAAGTAAAACAGAAAACGTGTAAAAAGAATGATAAGCCCCAATCAACCCCCCGCTACCCGAGCACCGATGATAAGCAGCTGGAAAAGCTTTGCACAGAGTGAAGAAAGAGAGAGCGAGAGAGAGAGAGAGAGAGAGAGAGAGAGAGAGAGAGAGAGAGAGAGAGAGAGAGAGAGAGAGAGAGAGAGAGAGAGAGAGAGAGAGAGAGAGAGAGAGAGAGAGAGAGAGAGAGAGAGAGAGAGAGAGAGAGAGAGAGAGAGAGAGAGAGTATCAGGAAGAAAGCAAGAAACGAGGAAAGCCAAATGGATCACTGAAGAGAGAGAGAGAGAGAGGATAATAGCACGGTCATAGTCAAAATCAATCAATCCTAAGTTTTGATTCTTGTAGGCATTTTGTTGCGGCATTTTGAATTGTCAAACGTACGTTGCCTAATATCCATTATCACGAACAGCTAACGTTATCGGGAAAAGAGGTATTATAAACAAACAAAACAAAAACACACATACAAGATACGGGCATAATTATACATATAAAGAACGGATCACAACAATCCAATCGCGTTTCTCACAACGCGCGTGTAACACCTCGGGGGGCATACATCGGATACAAACTCTGAAATGAACGCATCAAAAAGTTAGTTAAGCAAAGGCTAAGAGAAAATATCGTACTTCGCAGCTCAATAATGGTTAAAGAAAAACAATAACGCGACAGCGGGTTGAATCAGCGCAATACTGCGCGTATATGTAGGTGCGGTTTGGTTTGCTTCGAAAAAGGGTTTTGCTCATTTTCATTTACAAAATGAAACATGTTTGTAAAATGATTCAAAGCGTGTGTGTGTGCTTGTGTGAAAACCCTCACACACAAACACTTTATTCCCACCACAGCAGATCGTCCGTTCAAATTGCATCCATCCTTCCTACGGCAAGCAAATTACGGTGAGATTATACAGGAAAGCATAATATTGGCCATCTTTATTTGTTACGTTTTGATTAGACGATGATACAAGGGTTAAGCAATTGCTAGAAGGATGGTGGTAGTGCGAATGCGTTAGCATTTCCTTTAAACAGGTCAATAAGCACATTGGGGCAATTTCCGAACGGCATCAGTTGAACAGTTTTCGTAGAATAATGTTTGAATTTTACATTTTTATCCACCAAACAGAATTCAAATGCTTGTTCGATAAGAAACAAAAATCTTAAACTAATCAGTTTTCATCGATTGGAAGTTAAAGATAACAAATAGCACAAAATGTCACTAAATTGTGCACTTGTACTCAACTTTGCGTGAGAGATTATATCAAAAGCAGTCCCTATTTGCCTATCCGTATGCCGCGCTCTGTTCTATCAATTGCTTGGCCTTGGTATAATTAATTCCAAGCCAGCGTCAGAAGCTTTATTGTATGCCGCGATTTAGTGAGTCTTTCACACATTTTATTGTTTATTATGTTTTGCATTTATTTGGGCAAAGAAGGCGCTGGCTGATAAGGCTTAGAAGAAATAGTAAGGTGTACGACGAAAGACAACACAGTAAATCGAAAACCGAAGCAAAAAAACATTCACCGCACTTACTTACGATGCATTAAAAATTTGAAGCGCTAGAGCGGAGAAAGGACAAAATTAAAATATTAGGAAACTAAGAACAAGCGACGGAGAAGCAGCAGCACCAATATACACGTACATTGTGCTGCTGTTGTGTTGTACAAGAGGCGCGTGTTCTAGAACACAGAAAACAGACAATTGGAATAGCTTCAAGGGATGTTGGGAAAACAAAATAGTAGTGTACTACGAGCATTTTTGTCAATCGTGGGGGTGGTCTCATGCGAGTTCCGTTTTAAATTTTGGTTGTTGTTGTTATTTTCTTCAACGATCGGACTCTGCCACCATTGGTAGGAATCATTGAGGAAATGGAAACTCACTCACTCAAGATAATGGCAATCGGGTGTGCAGAACAACACATCATGATAGCATCATCCTGCAAAATACGTACGTGGTTTAAATGTAGCGTTTTTTAAAAACAATTCCTTTGCGTTAGGTTTTTTTTTATTATTATACTTTATATTAAGTTTAACTTTTATCCCACTTATGACGTTGTTGCTGCCTTTGTTCCGACTTGTTTTATGATTAGTTTATGCTTTGTTCGTCTGTACGCGCTTCACCCCCCCCCCGCATTTGTAAAATTCCGCGGCATTCCGTAGGGTGCGAGTGTGGCCGCATTGAATCTGGGGTAAAAAGACACACACACATACACAAGCGCAGACACAACGCCCATGCACGAATGATTGGTTTATTGATTGAATGGAAAATGCGGGGACAAGGATTGCTTGTATATGATGATGATG
>KZ063148.1:26202-60568 GCA_002091835.1 Anopheles maculatus
GAACAGGAGGAAGGAGAATGGTTTATGAAATGCACGAAGAAACGAAGCAGCAGCGCATAAGCGAAGCAAACAAGAAACAACAAAAATCAAATGAAATAAAACAATGAAATAAACCACAAAACAAAAAGCAAAGCGAAAACAGAGTATTCACAGCGCAGCAGAATGGGGTGGAAACACATGGGATAATATTGAGAACATAAAAAGGATGTTGTTGCAGTGCAATTTCCTGCATTAAGAGACTGTTCATCGACTTCCAGACCGTTTACCGATATCATAGATCGATGCAAAGTGGGAGTGTCAAACATGCTGTCGGAATCGTCGGAATCGGAATCGACTCTCTTATATGCTGATAAACATCGCTATGGAAGGTATCATGCTGCGAAGTGCGGGCTGCGCCATTAGAGGTACGACTTTATCCAGATCTTTTCAATTTCTTGGCTTCGCAGAGAGCATCAACTTTATCGGACGGACATTTGCGACGGTGTACGGTCAGTGCGAGACGTACACGCATCGAAACACGAGGTCGATAGAATAGGATTGAGGATTACTACGACGAAGACAAAGCGTCTGCTTGCCGTAGGCTCTGATCTGACTTGAGACCACCATGATCGAGGTGGTCCCCGAAAGCGCATTGCTCAGGGAAATTGTGCCTACTACTGGCTCCAGAAACTCTTACGATCTAGCAGACGCTAACAACATTCAAAATGCACAATTCATCGCACACTGATTCGTCCGATAGTTCTTTACGAGTACGAGTATTGACGGAGGACACAAATGCCCTTGCCATTTTCAAGCAGCGGGTGCTAAGAATTAGTTTTGACGGTGTTTGCGAACATGGTTTGTTTAGAAGAAGAATGACGTCAGCGACTCGTTCGGTACGAGACGAAGAGGAGCACAGCGAGCTAGTTGGCTCCTTCAGGATATCATCATTATGTTCAATCAAGAAAATCATCAAAAACACTTACCATATTGTGAAAAATTCTCTTCGCAAATTACGTAAAAGGTCAATTGATCATAGAATGTGTTAAGGAACTACGAGAACTACGAGGCTCAGTGAACAAAGTTTCCTTTTTTTTCTTGCATAGAGAACAAATCATAATTCCCTTGCTGAGGTGAAAGCTGAGGTGAAAGTATTGTATGTTATCTTCTCCAAAAGCCACATTGATCGCTGAATTTCTTCAGACAAACTCAAGAATATTCCCCAGAAGTTGATGTTTAAGCATGTATCCAATGTATCTTGTTTATGGCGGTCCTACTAGTAGGACACACAACAATACACAATCGTGTTGGACAGCTCTAACAATTTATGTAGGGGTGGTACGTCATCCAAACAACATCCGGTCAACAACATTCCTCCGATGAACTCGGTCTATGGCTGGTTCATTCCAACACTGCGTGCGTGATAGAAGAACGAACAAAAATGTTCGTACCGATCTTACCGAAAATGTTTAGATCATCAGCATAAAGGACACAGTCAGACGTTAGACGTGAAGGTTACTTCAACTTGCTGACTTTTACCCTCCAAGGATCAATGCTATCCAAAGAAGACGAGACAAATTTCATAACATTCGAGACAGTAAACCTACCAGACCAGAAACCATGCTAGGTAGAGCTAATCCAGTAGGGAGATGTTGAAGGATCTCCTAAAACATTGCGGGCCTAAGTTAAGGCACACGTCTTCAATGTATATAATGTGGTTTGATCAACATGGAGCACATATAGTGTAATTTGGAATACCAAAACTCCTCATTATCGCCTGTTTTCCCGGCGCATTCTGTAGGTCTTACCTACAGATAATAATAATGCAAATTACATTTGTTTATTTGACTTATGATCGTTGTTTACTAAGGAATTAATGTTGTAAACAACTCTGCTCACAATATTAAAAAGTAGTAAAATATTTTCGACTAATCTTGTTTTGTTTTCTTAACTACAGCTTATCATTTGGTTGTTGTTGCTGCTGTCGGCCATGCAATCATCACCCAACCGCGGGAGACACCCTGTGGAAGAATCCAACATGCCAAGATCATAACAATATGGATGCCCTGCTTCATTGTGTTCTGGATTGGATGTTTGATTATTTGATGTACTGTGCGATGACTATGGAAAAGCAACGTAATACTCTGTCTTATCTCTCCGAAGGTAATGTATGTGTGTTTGAGCAAATTTTAATTCCAGCGCAGAGAAGAACGCAGATAGACAATAATGATGCGCTTTTCAAATGCGCGACAAAAGCGCGATAGAGTGTTCGTGCGTTGCGCGATTGCGGTGGCTCTGGTTATTTTGTAATTTTTATATTTAAACCCCCGGTATCGTACGTTGACCGCGGTGTTCCACGTGGGGTGATTAACGAATTGTGTGGTGGTGCCTTTTGTCGATCGTGCGACTGTTTTTTGGGTGCAATAAACTAACTCTCGGTACGGTGTGGAAGGATTAGAATCGAAATATGCAAGCATCACAAAGTATGCATGCACCGGCAGAGAAGCAACAGCATCCGGCATTTACCGAGCTGTGTGAAGTGGCATCAATTGGAGTAAGAAACGAGTTGTCTTTTACGTTATGGCTATTTTTTTTTTCAATTTTGTTACATACTGGATCCCTTTTTTGCAGAGCAATGGTTCGATTCTGTTTGCAACGGACGATTGGTTCGCTCCGGCCGAATGGATGCTGAAGGATACAGACCCGGTGTTTCTCCCGGACGAGTACACTTCCTTTGGCAAGTGGATGGATGGATGGGAAACGCGACGCAAACGTACGCCCGGGCACGATTGGTGTCTAGTGGAGCTTGGTGCACCAACCGAAATTGCCGGTTTTATGATCGATACGGCATTTTTCACTGGCAACTACGTGCCACGCATTTCCATCCAGGGTGGTACATTGGACGGAACGACGAAGCGTATGCTGCAATCCTCTATTCCTCGCAATGCTGACGAGAACATAGGTACCGGACGCACTACGGAGGAACTAGGAATGGTTGAGCTTTTGGGAACGGATCAGTGGGATGTGCTTTTGCCACGAACTGAGCTAAAGCCAGGGTACGAGCAAACCCGTCGCCATTATTTCATTGTACCGAAAACGAAACAATCGCTGGCGGTCAATCACTTACGTGTGAACATGTTTCCGGACGGTGGGATCGCACGTTTACGGGTGTACGGTACGGTAAGGTTAACCTTAAACGACAGTCTGACTGCAAAGAAACCGATTGACATGATTTCGATGCTAAACGGGGGCCGGTGTACTGGTTACTCAAACGCACATTATGGTCATCCACGGAACTTGATTAAACCCAGCAAACCCATCAATATGGGCGATGGTTGGGAGACGGCCCGTCGCCTTGATCGGCCTGCTGTTCTGGAGGTCGATGAGGCGGGAATTTTGCAAGTACCCGGAAGCGAGTGGGCTACCTTTCAACTTGGTGCTCTCAATGGATGTTGGATAGAGTGTGTATGCGTTGATACGATACATTTCAGAGGAAACTTTCCGGACAATGTAAGGGTAGAGTATGCCAGCAAAGGTGACCCCAGTGTGTGGATTCCGTTGATGGAGAGGAAGAAATTGGGACCTAATCAAACGCACGAGTTTAAGGCTGCAGATTTATTGCCGCAAGCGAAGCCAGCCTCGCTAGTACGCATCACAATTGCGCCGGATGGTGGACTTTCTAGAGTTCGCATTTTGGGAACGATAGCATGAGCGCGGAGATATGCGACATATGAAGTGAAAATCAAGCCATAAGAAACTATTTAGCTAATGTTTCTTCAAATTCGTTTTCATGACTGGAGTAGCAAATTTCACACTATTTGGCGTTGTCAACATTTGCTTCTAGGGTACTGACAATTGTAAAGTGATCTTCAACGACCTAGAAAGATTCCCCAAAGACGCTGTGTTTGATGCAGAAAGGATCCTCGAAACGAACTTCTGCTTTGAAGATGAAAACGGCGACAAAGTAATGGTCATTAAATCGATCCATTTCGGAACATGGTGATCATCAGTTCTTAATATTCAGTGAAGTTGTTACCTGAATGATGATGAAAAGTAAAAGAAAAGGATATTTGTGACCGAAGCGACCATTTGTCCCTTCAATACTCGTAAAGTAACCAAACAATTTGTAATTGAACTAATTTTATTTTTATTTTTAATAAAAATTTCAATACATTCTGGATAGTACACACTGTATTAGATTACTAAGACCGAAATCAAATTTATTTATCCGAACTGAACGTATACGTACGTATACAACATAGTTGAATATGACTGAGTAGAGACAAAAACTTAAGTAATGACCGTTTCATAATTGATTAAGTTAGTCGCTACGCTGAAAGATCCAATCTAGTGAAATGGGAATATGGTTCGGTGTAAAGGTGTGAAGCACGGTTCACAGTGGGCTGGTTTATTTTTGTTTTGAACTTAGTAATCCGCGACTCGTAGCAACCGTTGATATGTCTACATATATAGCAGTACATAGTTAATAAATATATCAGTCTTAAGTTAACCTCCACTTCAAATACAACGTCTTTTAACAGGTTTTGGGCTCAGAGCGAAAATTTTAGAAAAGATCCAGATTTTGAAGATTCATATCTAGAAGGTTTAGGAAATTTTGATGTGGCAGATCCAAGCACTCCATCAAGTTCAGGAGGTGTTCCTAGCGTCGAACGTTTGGTGGGACGTAAAAACTGGACATCCTGGAAGTTTGCAGCGAAGAACTTTTTGCAACTAGAAGGACTCTGGGAAGCCGTCAGTAAGATCATGCCAACCCACAAATCCGGCAACTTGAAACCTACTGCGTTCAGCTGATTGCTGTCGAAATCACCTGATTTACGTAAACATCCATTGCTCCACACGAATCCAGATCGGTCTTGAGCAGTTCACACGTCGTTTCCAATTTGTCCCATGCTGATCGTGTCGATTCTGCATCTTCATTGTGGACATAAACTGTGGGGTCGAGTAACAAGATCAACTTCAATTTGGCTTGAAGATCTTTAACCGGTGACCAAATACTATTGGTTACGATCTACCTAGATGATCTACTAATATTCACGATCAATAAGGATTTGAAAATTACGCTGAAACAATATTTGTTGAAGAAATTTCACATGAAGGACTTCGAGAGACAAGCCAGTGCTTAGAAATTCGAATAGTACGAGATCGTAAGAAAGGAACGCTATCGTTGGATCAGAAAATTTACATCAAGAAAATAATTAATCGTTTTGAAATGGTAAATGCAGCACCGGTGACAATACCGGCGGATTCAAATGTTAGGCTTGGAAAACACATGACTCCGAAAACAACGGATGAAATTGAAGACATGCTCCGTACAAGGAGGCTGTTGGTTGTTTATCTTTTGTTGCGCAAACTACAAGACCCGACATTGCATTTGCGAATTATAACTTACAGTGAGCCAATCGCAAATCCGGACACCTTCAATTTGAGCAATTGCCTAGTATGCGATCGGTTTTTGCGTACGGGAAACAAATAAAAATTATTTTTTCTTATCAATTCTTCTTTGGATACCTTTCAACAAGGCAACTGTAAAAAAAAACGATTAAAAAAATGCTCGAATTGCGGCGTAATTAACAAAAGAGTAACAAACGACAGAATTTTGTCAGTCAAACGGAAAACCGGACAGTTATATTTCTCAGCAACCTCTGCGATTTAAATGTCCAGGATGCTAGTTTTGACTATGACTGATTCAGTTGATTCTAGGACGCAGTGTGCGCATTCGGATCTCCTAAATTTTCCACATTTTTACATTAAAATGCGTCATAAAACATTACTCGAAAGAAATATCATTGTATTTCACCATCAGGAGGGAAAAAGTATTCGCGAGATCAGTAATGTGACCAGTATAAGCAAATCGACGGTTCACGACATTGTTAAAAAATATAAAGCTACAAAAAGTGTTGAAAAGACAAAGAAAAATTGTTCATTTCAATGCAAAATTCAGGCAAGGGAAGGCAGATTGATTCGCAGAACAGTACATAAAAATCCGTTTACCACTGCTGTGGATATAAAAAAAATGTTACTAGACGTATGTAACATCAATATAAGTGCCCAAACCGTTAGAAATTATTTACATCGTAATGGGCTTCATGCAAGAACTCCGCGAAAGAAACCGTTGATATCCGAAAAAAATCGAAAACTGCGACTGGAATTTGCTAAAGCTTACGTGAACAAAGATGTTGAATTTTGGAACAAGGTAAATCAATTTATTTCTATAAAGAAAGACAAAGTTAAATGAGGAATATCGTGTTTGCAGGTTCTGTTTACAGACGAAACAAAAATTAACATTTTTGGTTCAGATGGACGGCGATTCATATGGCGTAAAGATAAGGAAGCGTTCGAGGGAAAGTGTTTAGTGAAAACCGTCAAGTTTGGTGGAGGCTCTTTAATGTTATGGGGGTGCATGTCCGCTAAAGGAGTTGGAAATTTGCATTTTATTAGAGGTACAATGGACAAATTTTATTACATTAACATGTTGAAAGAAACAGTACAGGAAAGTGTTGCTAAAATGGGAATATCGCAAGAATATGCGTTTTACCAAGATAATGACCCTGAACATAAATCGTGGGTAGCGCGAATGTGGGGCGGCCCGGTGGTGTATACGATAGCGGCGCCGGTCTTCATACGGCAGGACCGGGGTTCGAATCCCGGCGGACCGCCTCCCCGTACGCAGGACTGACTATCCAGCTACGGGTATAAATAAGTCACAGAAAGCTAGCAATTGCTAGCAGGCCAAGACCTACCTACAGAGGTTGTAGTGCCAGAGAAGAGAAGAGAGAGCGCGAATGTGGTTACTGTATAATTGTCCAAAAGTTTTAGAAACTCCTCCCCAGTCACCGGATCTTAATGTAATCGAACATTTGTGGGCCCATTTGAAAAAAAAAGAAGCAATGCACCGTGTAAGTAACAAGGTACAGTTAGAAGAGGTGGTAAGAAAAGAATGGGAAGAAATTGGCCCAGGAATAAATAAAAAATTAGTAGAAAGTATGCCCAGACGTTTGAGAGCGGTAATTGAAGCTAATGGGAATAGCACTAAATATTAAATTGTTATATAAATAATAAAACCAAACATAAATTACGTCAAAAACTAAACTGTCCGGTTTCCCGTTTGACTGACAAAATTCTGTCATTTGTTACTCTTTTGTTGATTACGCCGCAATTCGAGCATTTTTTTAATCGTTCTTTTTGCAGTTGCCTTGTTGGAAGGTGTCCAAAGAAGAATTGATAAGAAAAAATAATTTTTATTTGTTTCCCGTACGCAAAAATCGATCGCAAAGCTAAGCAATTGCTCAAATTGAAGGTGTCCGGATTTGCGATTGGCTCACTGTATGTCAATATGCAGTGAATTCTGGCAGACAACATTACTTGGAGTGTACAAAAATAAAAGACTGTAGCGCTTTCATCATGCGAAGCAGAATGTATGGCTTTATCGAGAGCTATTCAAGAAGCAATTTGATAAAAGTATATGAGATCTGAATTTAGCAGTGTTGATGCAATGCTAATCTTTTGCGATAATCAATCAGAATTCAGCATCACTAATAATGGTACGTATAACCCAAGAACGAAAAACATAAGAATACGATACCACTTTGTTCATGAGGCGTTGTAACAGAAACATATGTGATGGCATGATCCCGATTCCACCCATAACCAACGAGTTATTTCTAGCTTTCGCATCGGACACACCCGCCTTACCCATTCCTAACTTTGCAGCTTCTGTGGTGTCGAAATTACATTTCGCCGCATTCTTACCGAATGTCATGGTTACACCGAATTCCCTGCCAACTAGATACCACCTAAGCTACCATTCTTTCACCCGATAGGCAGCACAATGTTAGATTGATTGATAGTAGAACAATCTTCTGCAGCAGGATATGGATCTGGCAAGTTCCGTATTATAAGCGGGAAAGAATAGGATATTCTTATGAAGCTGCAGATTGTTTACCATTTGCCATCATTTTTATGAGGAATCATATTTTATCGTTACGTACAAATTCCACATAGCAGTAAATAAGTTATTTCATACTTCATCACTGAGTTGGGTGCCTAGTGTAACAATACTTTAAAAAGAAATTAGTAAATTCGATTGGTTTGTGTTTGTGAGAGAATAGTTTTTTTTAATTTATTTTCGCAACCTTGCCCACACGATGAAAATACTCGTGAAAAGAAGTAACCGAATCGACTGATTAAAGCTGTAGATCGTGCCATGATTACGCGCCGACTGGCTATAGCTGTCGACGATATGTATCTTCCAGCCCATGTTTGCGTGTGTGAAGCTGTTGTAGTACACCACGTCCGGCCAACTAGTGTTGGGCGTAATCTCCAGCACAGCCGGATCACCGGAATCGCAGCTCCACTTTAGCGTACGGTTAAACTTTTTGAACGTTGCAAAATTGTCATCCAACCGACGATCTTGTCCCTCCGGATGTCGTGCTAGACAAAGCGGACCGGCAGCAATCGGTTTCGGGCGTCCACGGCGCGTAAACTCCACTCCCGCAAGGACACGAATTTCACTCTGCCGTGCATCGGAAAGCCTGTCGAAACCACCGCGCGGTTCGTCAGTGATCACGAGCGGATGGTAGAATTCGGGCGAGTGAGGATTGTTACCGCCGCGAACCAAAAACGAATAGGTGAGGCCTCTTCGTAACCACAATTCCGGCACCAGGAATCCATTGATGTACCACGCCAGCCCGTTGGAAACGTGTCCGGTAATGCCTTGGTAGCCACGCTTGCCTCCAGCAGGACCGAGCGTAGCCGTGAACGATCGCACGGACCGATCGAAGATTTGCTGTCGTTCCCATACATCTTTCAGGTTTGCTTCGCGACTGGTAAAGCTGAAACAATCGTTAACCGGTTCGGAGGTGTTGAAGTGGATCTGCACATTACGTTTCGGGTAGATGTCGTGGTAGGTGGGTTCATTGTTAGAATCGAGGCGACCCATTGCCCACACCACGTACATCGGTCGGTCCAGCAGGTACTCCTTGTCGCCAGAATCGGAGGAAATGAGTGTGCGCCGGAAAGTTATCGTGTTGATGTCGTTCTCCCGGCTGAACGTGTGAAGCTGATAGCTGTCCAGTCCTCCCACTACATCATCACGACAAACGCCCTTGTTTTGGCCAAGCACTTGCACACACGGCGCAAGCGAGGTGATGTTATAGTCCACAGCATATCCACGATGTCCATCGATGAAGGCAACGACAACGTCCGCGCCCAACATTTGACTACGCTGTTCCGACCCGGACAGTCCAAATGACATATATTCATCTTGCTGCACGTTCCCGGCGAGTTGGATCGTAATTTGCGGACCAAACACTTCCCACGATACGCGGTAATCTTTGTGCAGCTGGCGACAGTTTGGCAGCGACTCGGTGTGCGGTGTAACACGCACCAACGATGGTGGAACGTTCAGATCGTCCGAGATCAGTATCGATCCATAGTCTCGGCGTGCTCCCACATCGTACACGCTGAACCAATCGATATCGAAGATTGTCATATCACCCGGCAGCTCGAGAGTGATCGTTTCGCGATCGTACGCCCGTATCGGATCCAGGTAGCCCATCTCGTCCGGCACTTTGCTACCTTTGGACGATGGCGATGGTCCAACGCCGACCCAGAAATGTACTTCCGCTTGATCGCCCGCCTTTGCATCGTAGCTGAAGTCGGTGATGCGAATCGTTTTCGAATCGAGTATGTCGATCGTATCGCTCGATACCATTGGCCCGCCCGCAATGGCTGTTAAGCTGCCCGCCTTTTGCGGCAGTGGTGGTTCAAAGTCTTCGGGAATGTACACGTCGGCAAAGTTGTTCTGCGAGTTTAGATCGTACACGGCCAACCATTTCACTTCCGTGATCTTTTTGTTGTCCGGCAGGCGAAGCGTGAAATCTTTGTTGAAGTACCGTTCTAGGATGTTGGTCCTGGAATGAAGGTGCGAGATTAAATCGTTTTCGTCACGTCGAAGCATAGATGCTGATGGGTGTCACTTACTTCCCATACTCGTCCGGTACGATGAATCCTTGCGGTCCGGGACGGTTGCTTGCGCCGGACCAGAAGAACGTGTCGACACCGTTACCGTCGTAGTTGAAACCGGTAAGTAGGAATGTGTACTCGTCCACGGCGTACACGTCTCCGGACGCTTGATGGTGGTAGGAGTTAAACTTGCCTATGTACTTCCCCCGGTAAGGGCCATCTTCCGGTTTTTGACTTGCTGTTGTAAGAAAGTAAGATTAAGTATAGATTAGTAATGATAACTATAAATTTATTTCACTTTAATTCCGGGTTTTGCTACAAGAAATTACTGTAACTTTAAAAATGGCAAATATCATTAGTGATTATTAGTTTGAGGAGTTAGAAAAAAAACTCTGAGAATTATCCTGTTGAACGCTGTGGACAATGAGAACTCTTGAAACAAATGCCATTTGGATATCAAGATCTATCAGACAACGAGGTCCTAAGGTTAAATCCACTATTGTGTGGTAAATTATGTGTAATTGTGTAGAAACAAAGCTTCTCGTTGCTGATGATGCTTGTGGATATATTACGAATTAGCATCCAATGTTCATTAAGAACGCATGTAGAATATTATTTCATTAACTTTTATCCTGTTTTCGCGTAAAATATTACTGGTTAGTGATTTTTTTATAATTTTAAAACTGTACTCCACCATAAGTGCTTGTGGTTGTTCTGATAAAAGGCAGAGTATATTATGAAGTGTTTATTTTACAGTAATAGTTACTCAATGTATTGCAGTTATTTGTGATGTGAAACAGACAGTAATGTTAAATATTTCTTGTCATAACTTATCACCCGTAAAAACGTTTGAATTCAATTTCTTAATTATTAATCATCCTTGTCTTGCCTTTAAATTGGCGTGTAGTTTGAAATTTCTCCACTGTTTTCACAACTTTGGTGTAATTTATAATGTTTTTTTATAAGGGGTACAGATTACAACTATGTGCTAAATGCGATGAATCAGTGCTTGCACAACCGCAACGGTCAGCAATGACTAACACCGTGCGGATGAAACAGTCATCGCAATGTCCTTCGGTTAAGCGTGTACTGCAAAATTTTGGTCTTATTTTTGCTTCATTGAATCCCGCACTATGCATCCCTTCCACCACAAGCCGAAGTGGGAAGACCAAAGTTGAGTGCACTTCCTGGGCGGTTCAACTCACCAACCAACTTAAAACCAACTCAAGGTTGCACACTGTGCGTAAAACATTTCCGCAGTGTGTTCGTACGCAAGAAGAATGTTCCGAACACTACTCTCCCTTTGGTTGGTACGTTTGTTTGTACGTTGTTTTCTGCCCTCTTTCGCACTCTTTCACGGTTCGTCGCTTGCCGTTCGCAAGTAGAAGTCTTTCGTATATGAGTCGCGTAATCGCGGAGGTTTGCAAGCGTTTTTGTTTTAACTTACCAGCATTGTCTAGCAGAATCATCGCGACCAGCACCAGTTTGGCCAGAATCCTCGCGATGGACATCGATCCACGCCACCGGACGGCAGACCCGTACAAAAACTGCATTCCTTTCATGCTTCCTTCTTGAATTCACAGCCTAACAAAGCACAATCACTTTAAGCAAAACACACACGCACACAGAGCGAGAGAGAGAGAGAGACACACAGGCAACTCGTAAAGGGAAGGAAGCTTTTGCCTTTTCGATATGGTTATGATAAGTAACGTGGACCCGCGCGCGCTGCCTTGTGAAGTTGGAGCGCCGGAATTCACAGTGTATTGGGGCTGCAGTGGCAAACCTCCTCTAGTTGTTTGCTTTCACTCTTGTCTGCCCCGGTTGGTGTTGCTGAACGTGGACGCTTCGGTGGAAAGTGCGGTGAGATTTAGATACAGATTCGCACCATACAGTCGAGTGGTGGGCGAGTTTCTAATCATGCTTCTTTATTTCACGTCACACTACCGTTCATGTAGCAGCAGCACTTGCAGTTTAGCGCCCGTTAGCACGGTCGATGCGCCTTTTTTATTCGGGAACACTGGAAGGAACACACTGGGAAACTTGCTGGGAGTACTGACTGGCTCAGGTGTTCACGGCACACGAATGACGACAGCACGTACACGTAGCAGCAGCAGCCGTCTTTTTTGTCTCTGGTTGCCGCCTTTCACACACTACCAGCAGCAGCAGTGGCGATCGTCGACCATCTTAAGACAGACTGACACGACTACCAAACAATTGTGACGTGCAGAAAGCGGACCGTGCGCGAGATACGCACTGAAGGAAGTAAAACGAGACCCGCCCGAACGAACGGTGGTGGTTAGCGGTGGTCGATCGTGTGCGGCAGTGATCGCGCCGTTCGTTAACAGCTGCAGAGAGCTCCGGCGATCGGTCCGGTTACTTTCGCAAATAAATAGACATACTCACACACACATACACACATTCCAAACGCACAGACCTGGTACGTGCAGAGTCGCAGCACGCACACAAACAGGGTCGGGATATGATCGGAAAGCTAGCTGTCATGCATCTTACCTTCGCACTGTGTCCGCATACGCACCCGAGACCTGTTGCATTCGAGTGGTGTACAGTGTGGGACAAACCAATAAGATTACCTTGTTTTGTGGTGGTTTGTACAGATCGAATATTTTAAGGTTTTGTTTTGTCATGAAATACTAGATCTAATCTAGAAGAGGTTTTCATTGAACCAATCTATGGAGATCTGTTTAAAAACACATTTGCCATTTCCTTCCTTATTGTAAGCCATATCCCGGGCTTACCCTGGATTGCAGTTACTATTTAATTACTTGCTCCATTCGTAGTAGGGGCGGCCCGGTGGTAGATGCGACAGCGGCGCCGGTCTTCACACGGCAGGACCGGGGTTCAAGTCTCATCTGGGCCGTTCCCCCATAGTGAGGACTGACTATCCAACTATGCGGTAAAAATAAGTCTAGTAAGCCAGAAATGGCAGGCATGACCTAAGAGGTCGTTAGGCCAAGAAAGAAGAGATTCGTAGTACTGACCGTATCCTGCGGTGCATGTGATAAATCACTATATGATAGGTTAGCAGCAGTATCGCTCTCGTATTCGGTGACCCAGTTCCTTTTTGATAGATTGTGAGCCTGTGGCGCTTTGTGTTGGCAATCCCAGACCATAACACCACAGGCTAGATAACACAGGTATCCGTAGGACTTAGACTACGAACTTGACCTTAGTCTCGGTATAATACACCATTACAATGTCCATTTCACCTTACAGACTCACCTGGTTGGATTGCTTACCTTTGGATTAATAAAGGAATCGTCCTTCGAAGTAGTCAGGCCTTGACCCTTGAATGTCATGTAGTGCATTAGTACACGCTAGTTTAGCATTGTTGTTAAACTAAATATTGGTCGAAAATACTGGCTGGTGGTCTTACTGTTTTGTCCAACACTGTAACCGGTTGCGTATACATATTGATATTGGTGATATTGATTCACATTTTTTCACATTAGATTGACGGCTTTGGGAGGCTCAGGATGTTACAGAACCATGAAGGATTGCCTTTCCAAGGTCGAAGCAGTTCCACGTCGTTTTTAATACTTTCTATTAAATGATTTGAAGTGATGGGTAATGTAATTGTCATACACGTGCTCCCGATTGAATGGAAAGAACCGTTTAACATCCTCTATTGGTCGTCTCATGTTGATCCGGAAGTGTGCGAAATGTGTCAATTTAAATATGTTCATTTCCTTGGCTAGTTGCTAGTGAATATGAATTTAGTTGCTTGACTTTGTGATCACCAATAGGGCAAATCATTGCATAAAACTTGGTGAAAATCAGCTCATTTAGAATGCACATGCATCAATTTAACGATAATGAGAAAAATAAGCATAAAATAACAACACGCACCATCATTGGGTTACCTTATGTTACTGTATTTTTGCTTTGTATACGCTTCTATATCACAACTATTATTAGATAGGTAGTACGCTGCATTGAAACTCGCACAATTATCGGTTACTTAGTTGTTGTTGTCTCTTTGTTATTGTTTGTAATACTTGTGTGTGTATGTGTTTGTATTTTTTCGGATATAAAAACACAATTATTCGTTAATATTGTAACCCTTTCTAAACATCATTCTAGTTTGTGGATTCTGCCTAACACTAGTTCGTCATATGTATATGTGTATGTAGTTCTATATATATATAGGCTCCTTGTTGTCATGAAAGCAGTATGTTATTGTAGGTAGTGCTTGTGAGCTTTTCTACGAACGAATCGGACAGGAACGATTATTAAAATCGTACGGGGAGGTGTTTATGTATTGCCTTTTGTATCGCAGCGCGTGCCACTTACAACCACTTTGAGGATTAAGTTTACCGTAAGGAATATCCCAAAGACGAACGATACCAGGTTAAGTTAAAAAAAGTCTAGTAAATCAGATCAGCAACAACAGACCTTCTAATGTTGTAGATGGTATGGTAGTAAAACATTAAAAAAAAAAACACTCACAAAAATATCCGCCAAGCATAGTGGCTCAATCAGTGTCAATAATGAGATATTTTAATTGACATGGGTGATTTACTTTAAAGTATTACTTCAGAAGCTCCGAGATGTTTTAATGAAGCGTTTAGGTTGTAAATGGTTTACCGATCCTAAGCCATCAAAAAGACGGGAAATGGAGATCAAAAGACCATGAGATAGCTCTATGCGAAGATTTCAACTATGATCGGTTGCATTCCGGTACGTTTTTCCGAGAAGCTTGCCAAGGAAGTAATCTTTTTTGAAAATTATACCTTTAGAACTATCGGTGGCCCGGTGGTATGTACGACAGCGGCGCCGGTCTTCACACGGCAGGACCGGGGTTCGAATCCCGGCGGACCGCCTCCCCGTACGCAGGACTGACTATCCAGCTACGGGTATAACTAAGTCACAGAAAGCTAGCAATTGCTAGCAGGCCTAGACCTACAGAGGTTGTAGTGCCAGAGAAGAAGAAGAAGAAGAAGAGAACTATCAAGAAACACCTACAGGGGTGCGGCTTAATGGAAGTCAAAACATGTGGCAATACATTGTCCTACAAAGGGATGGAACGTCGTATAAGATGCAACATGGAGCCCAACAATGTCTGATGGACAATATGAAGATTTAACTCAAAGATTATTCGTTCCTTTAGCAGTGAAGAAAAGTCTGAAGTCGGAGGACTACATTCAATGCTATGTGTATGTACTTGTTTCCGACATCGTCAATTTTTTCGGCTGTCCCCCTATGTAATGCCAAAGTAAGAAGCAATTTCGTGGCTAGTAAAATGCACTGAAACGTGTGTGCCGTGCCGCCTTAGGTTATCCATTCACACTCACCCACTGTGAAGAAAACAGATAATGAGAATCTTGTAAATCAATCGACTGATTCTGATTAAACCAATACGCAAGTTCTTTAGCGAGCAAAGAAAGTAGCAAAAGGTCAGTTTCGTTCGTGTTGTATCCCCCTTAATCGCGCACTAAAATGTTGTTTGAGTAGCATTTGTGACGCATTGATATTAACATAGTGTGTGTGTATTATTCCTTTCGACAGAAGTGTAGGCTTTCCATCATTTGTTGAAAACACTCACAACTATACACAACTTTTGCAAACACTGCTCTTACGTGTACAACTAAAGCTAAACCTTTATTTTTTCCAAAGTGTCCCCGTGTGGCTTATTGTTCCAAAAGCTTTGCTACATACAATTGGTGCTATTATACTGTATTACGTTCGGTTATGTATTGCAGTTCTTATAATAGCCATATCGCTTGCTTTCGCTTTCTTTGCTAAGCCTTTACAACGTATATTGGAGTATGCAAACGGTTTACTTTAGTTCTGTTTTGTGTATTCATCATGCAACATTTGTCGTCCACACTATTTTGGAACTACTCATTTAGGTTCCCAATTATTAGCTTCTTTGTAGCTACATTGCAATGTACTAGTGTTAGTTACTTAGTTTTGTGTGTGTATGTGTGTGTGTGTTATGTGTTGTATAGTTTTATTTGCCTTTGCTTTTCAAGTATTTTGTAAGTTTGTATTTGTCCCTGCGGTGCGTATCGGTACCATATCTTTGAATGTTTTTTTTCCCACAAAAATGCTAATTATTGCTAAGAAATTGACAAATAGCGCGCCTGGTACAACTATGCTACCAGCCAACCAGTGTGAAAGAAAAAAAAAACATCCCTATTAGATCAGTTGTATTTTGCAAAACGATTTGAAATTGAATCCTATTGACAGTGTGCTCTTTCTCTCTCTCTCTCTTTTGCTTTATAATAATCACAGATTTAGAACTTAGCTGAAACTGAAAAACTTACGACAATCCGGGACAATCCTTCTACTTCTACTACGGTTCGTGCCGTTGGACAAATTCTTCCAACGTTCGTGGTATTTGGTTCCGGTACGGTATGCCAAATCGCACGATTACCGTCGAGCAGAGACACTTGAGTGGAAGATAGTTTAGCGTCGGAATGTCGGTGATGGGATTGTTGCGCAGCAAGTTTAGTGGGCGATCATCATGCCGGTTCGGTTCGTCCAAATGTGCGCCGTACTCGAGCAACGTATAAATCACCTTCGGTCGAAGAGAGTTTTAGATACAAATTAGTAGGAAACTTCAGTTCAGTCGCTACGAGAATGATACTTACATCACGATCGTAGTTGTAAGGCATGGCAGCAACTAGCAGTGGCGTCGATTTGGATTCATTTTTTGCGTTCACATCGGCCCCACAGTCTAGCAGCAGCTTGGCCACCTTCAAGCTCGGGAAAACGACCCGCAGCGAGGTGGATTCATCGCTAAAGTACCCGCTCTTGATCACGTTCAACCGTGACACGGACAGATGCAGCAGTGTGTCATTGGTGATGGCGCTGCACACCTTGCTGTGTACGAGCGTGTATACGGATCGGTAGATGGCGTTCCGGTCTGGCTCCGTTTTGGCCGTGGCCAGCATCAGATACATCAAGTGCGTAAGGCATTTCATCACGCGATCAAAGTTTTCCTGCTGCTTCCGATGCACCGGTCGGATGGTGATGAGCTGGCGGGCCACCGCTATGTTGGCGGTGAGGATGTTGAACACGGCGTACACATCCTCGAACCGTGGTACACTGCCTTCGTACAATTCGACCGGCATCATTTCGTCACATCCGTCGGTAAGATCGAGCATCAATCGTACGATGGCTTGCGCGGCTAGACATGTGTCCGAGTAGAGTATGGAATACTTCTGCACTCGTACCTGCAGGGCGAGCAGCCACAGATCGATGCAACGCTGGAACCGATGCGCATCGGCATATGACGCCCCTCGAAACATTAACCGAAACAGTGTGTCCCTGTGTTCGATTCCTAGAATGCGCTCGTAAATGAGCAAACTTTGCACCCGCATCGCGTCCATGTCGGCGGCAATATTGTCCAGCTCGGGAATGGTGGTAAACTCGGTCGCGTACCCATATGCCGCCCGCGGCTCAATGGTGGGTTTCTTCGGTATGTACTCGGCTTCCCGCAGACGAATCTGATGTGCCAAGCGCCAGTGCAGAATGGCACCCCGCGTCACGTTCAGATCGTCGATCAGCGTCGACCCGAACAGCTCGTGTGCATCGGCCAACCGTTCGGCGGAGTAGTTGATGCGCTTTTTCAAATAATCAAATATGTGGTAGGCTCCCTTGAGACAGGCAGTCTGCAGCGCATCGTCGCCGTAGTGAGATTTGGCGAATGGGTCGGCACCGTGCTCCAGCAGCAGCTGAGCCGTTTCCAGCCGATGCTCTTGAATGGCGTAATGTAATGCCGTTTTGTTCTGAATATCACGTGCATTCACGTCCGCCCCTTTACTGATGAGGTACGTGCACAGTGTGACCGACTGTACGGAATTGATCAAACACGTTCCACCGTTGTAGTTGGGTTTCTTAATGTCCGCTCCGTGTTCGACTAAAAATTGAACTACAAAAGCAACCAATAAGCGTTCGTTTTCATGGCTCGCGAGCCGCACCTTCATTCGTGTCACTTACCAATGTCGATGTGTGTCATGAAGCAAGCGCTACGCAATGGTGTTGATCCAGTGTCCGAAAGTGCATTGATGTTGGATCCAAGCCGCACGAGACACTTCACCACCGGAAGCTTGCCGGAAACGCAGGCACACCAGAGCGGTGTTACGTGGTGAACGGAGCGATCCTCCGGAACCTCGAACATTCCGCGCTGCTCGCTGTCTGCATCGCACGTCGTTATCAAGTACTCCGTGATGTACACATTGCCTCGGCGACAGGCAATGAACAGGGGCGAGCAGCCATCGCTCACCCGTTTCACCACCTCCTTCCGCATCTTGCGCGGAAGTCGCTCCAGTTGTTCGCGAAGCCCTTTCGAGAGGCGCGAATTTTCGGTGCAGGTTTTGCATTCTTGCAGCAACTCATTACCGATCTGCTCCAAAGCTCTGTGTTGGTACACCTGTTTCGAGGATGACGATGATGACGGCGACGTTGTAGAGTGCGACGGGTACGTCGTAAGTTTTCTCATTAGACTGTAATAAGTTGTGCTGCTGCTGAACGCGACTAAGATATGCGCTTGACGGAATCTGTTCCGCCAATGCAGTGTGGAAAACTGAATCCGATTAACAGGCAGGCGAACACGCTGAAAACGTTGCGAAAGCTTCGACAAGGTTCTAGTTTTCAGTCAGGGAATAAAAATAGAATAACACAAAAATTAAACCATCGATGGTGGCTGGCTGGCAGGAACGTTTTCACACTTTTCTATTTTTTATTTACGGATTGATGTTTTGGCATTGTTTTGATGTAGCCGTCAGTTTGACGTTCGAATCGCTCAGCGACCATTGTGCACTGTGGTTGCGAACGCTGGTCAGGATGGGTAATTTGAAATTTGAAAATCAAGACTTCCGTTTTGTTATCGAATGTTGTTAACGATATTTTTCGTGCGAGCTTTTGACCGTTGAGACGCAACAAATGTATTAATTTTATGAGGAGGTTTATCACTATTGTAAGGAGTTAAAATCAGAAGACTTTACTCAAAAATAGCTACCAAAGAAGGATGGGTAGTATACTTATTAAACTGAAGCAGCTTCATTAGCTAGAATCAGCTATAGAAATTGCGCGCGATTGTTTGAATATACTAAACTCTAATTTTCTCTTTTACTAGCTTCCAAAATCATCTCCTTTTCATTATTTGATGCAGTGATTAAAATTCTGTTTTCTTTATTTGGTTCCGCCTTACTAAGTTCGCAGTGGCGGGTTTCATAGTGGCCTACTGCCAAGACTGCCAGACGCAGAACGAACTTCGTCAATATGATCTCGTCGAAGTTGCCTCGTCTAAGGTCCTAAATTATTGTGTAAGTCGGGACAGAGAGGTGTAATATCCAAACTACGCGTTTTCTTGAATCATCAACTATTGGCTTCTAATTTGCCCACAGACCCGCAGCTTGTTCCCCTGGCGTTCTTAAAGAAAATCATCCCAATTGACTCTTACGTCGCCCTGAAAGGTTCTTTTACCACACAACTGTAATGCAGCTCAAGAAAAAAAAATTAAAAAAATTGAAACAAGTAGATTCTTAACCAGACCAGAGACTGCAATTTATAAATGCACTTTAGCTCCTTTAGCAACGAACCATTTGGTCACTCGTAATAACATTCATGCCGTATGTCGCGGAACACAGGAATATCTCAAGGAAATCTTGTAAACGTGGCTTCAAACATTTTTTGCTACACTACATTATGAGTATAAGAGCAACACTGTTCAGAACATTAGAAGAATAGGTAGGCTTAAGATGCTTCATAGATGCTCTGATACCCAAATAATCCACTATATACTATATAATTCTTCCCTTGTCAATCTTTCCGTTGTAGCAGCACTTTATTAAACATGTCTGTTATCTATTTTGAGACGACCAAAAAACGGTATATTCTGAAGAAGTTTCCATATCTATGGGAGTACAAAAGAGGTGTTCTATCAGCTGGTAGTAGCTAGTTCTCAATATTAGAATTATTTCAACCGCCCTTTTATCCATGCTACAAAATTGTACTTTGGGATTCATTGATCGATCGGCGACGATGGTCGGTCGGAGAGTGGAATCTAGATCATACAATTATACCCGAGCTAAAGAAGATAAATTGTTACCGTTACACTTATTAGTAGTGTACACACGATTCCAGAAGCCTAGCAGGGCATAACTAAACGCGGCCGTAACGGTGTTTACAAGTGATTTGTCCGCATGGACCACAGCCAAGAACCGGTTGTCGATACACTGAACCCACCCGATACCCGGCAGTTGGGGCGAGAGAATAGTGGTTCGGTTTGGCCTGTATCGTTAGCCCGATAATCAGCTGACCAGTTTTCATCTAGCGCAGCTTTACCCGACACGGGTGGTACGTACCTTTATCGGGCGGATATTGTATTGCATTTGCATTGCGGACAGGAAGCCCGGTCGCCGTGGTCGCCGTGGCTAAGCTGGGAGTGGGGTTGAAAAAGGAAACCGCCATGCGTGTACGGATCTCGTACGGATTGCGTAAGCTAGTGTGGACGCGGAAAGAAATTATAGCAGGATGTGGATGGTGGTTTGTGTACATCGCGGAACTGGCAGATAATTGGCGCACATCGTCAAACACACTTGGAAGCGATGCACCGGTTTTCCACTAGTAACGGATGTTTTTAATCGTCTTCATACTGTCAACACCGCAGATTAATTCTTTCCGTTAGCTCGCTCGTCAAAAGGGTGATATTTTATTACATACTCATTCGAAATCGAACTCTAGCCCAGTGCCCTGAAAATGCTCCTCGATCCAGGCGTCGAATCTTGCGGACAGTGCCGCATCCATGTGATTTTTCCAATCGCCAATCTCGCCCTTGCGAATAAACTTCCCACCAGCATTGTTCGGTATGAGTTGCGAATCTTTCATGAGCGGTTCCATATTGACGGCCGGATTTCGTTGCATCCGCTCGAATTGCAGGTGATCACACATACGTTGCACCTCGTCGTCCGTTAGTTCACGGCCGAACTCGAGAAACTGGGCGCACCGACGTATCACTTCTGGCAGATTGCGCTTCATGTCCTCGTACTTTAGGAAAAGCATATTGTCCTGGTTGCGCCGCTTCCAGAAAGCCAATGCGTGTGCCCACATTGGCCCAACGGGAGCCTGATCGGCTAAGAAGATATCACACAACTCTTCGAATGTACCTTCAGACCGATGGATTAGCTGACAGTAGTAGTAGTAGGAGACGCACAGATCCTTCGGATTTCGAACCACGTAGATGATCTTTGGCCGCACGCTGTCCATCTCGCGGGGATGAAGTTGCCATGGAAGGTGTGTTTTGATGAAGCGTCTACCGGCCATCTGTTGCACACATTGCACCGAATCGATTTTCTCATGTCGACTAATCGCCATTGACCGATGGAGAGGAAATGAATAGCAGCAGTATGTCAGTATACGGAGGATTGTTATTGCATCCCTGGCACACTCTTTAGCCCCAACTTACGTCACAGTCTCCTCCACGCCACGATCGTCCGAAAAGATGGCCGATAGCTCGAGCAGCGGTGTACGCACTTGCTGCAGTTGATTGCGGGCCGCATCGTAGTCGAGATTGTTACCCAGAAGCCACACCATCTCCTGTGCCCACGTTGATCCAGCCCTCGGGAAAGACATCAGCCACACATCGTTCGAGCGGATCGGTAGCGCACGGATCGAATCACCATAGTCGGCAAATGCTTTGGGCATCACAACACGACCCGGGTTCACCTCAATGAAGTGATCCCGTCGACCAAAGAAAGTGTCCAACCGTTCCCGCAGATCATCGCCGAGCGGGTTATACTCAAGCGGGTCCATTCTGTGTTTCAAACTTGCGACTCGAAATTACGGCAAACACAGACCGAGTAATTCTATGATCGAGCACCACACTTTTCCGGAGCGACCACTTTCACTGTTCATCCACCGGGCGTACACTGAGGCCGGAAATCGGTTGTGCAGTGGCATTTATAAAATGCAGTCCCCAGTCCCCTACTCTTGTGCGGGCTCTGGACGCAGGATTGTCGGAGGGATTTTTTTTTTGCATCAAAGTGTTGGCAAGCGCGCGAACTCCAGTTCCTAGGAAGAAAGTAGTCAGTTTTGCAGCACCAGTGGATGAGCACGTTGTACCGGAGGTGGCGCAGTGGTGGGAGTATCCGAGTGCCGTGCAGCCTGGCTGACTGGTGCATTTCCGTGTTTGTGACGCAGGGTTGGTGTTTGTGAAAGCAGTTGTTTTCGTACTGGTTAATTCAGAACCGACGGAGCGATTACGCATGACCATTGCCAACGACGCCATCCAGCCAGTAATATCTCAATGTAATATCTTGGTGAACTGCCGCGATCCTTAGTAGTAGTAAACACGCAGCTCAGATTATGGATTAAGGGATCTAGTAGCGCTGCGACGCCGGGAGTGGGAATCCGATAGGAAATAAGCGGAGTCACTGGTATTGGTTACCTAATGAAATCATAAAATGCATCTGCGGCAATCATCCGCAATCGCACAGTTTGATGCACTGTGAAGTGATGGTGGTGCCAATGTTGTGAAATAATTCGAAATGTATTAGTTCAGTATTAGTATTAATGAATTAGTTTATCAATAGTATTGAAATAGCTATTCACCAAAAAGTATTCACCACCGATTTGCAGTCATCATGTAAAACAAGCGTTTTTTTTAAAGGGCTTCCACGATCAGTTTGATCCTTAAAATTAGGCACAGCATGTCAGTAACATCTTTTCAAGAGCACTGTATTACGCAGCAAATTTAAAAAAAAAGCTCACCAGGCTCTCGGGTCGGATCTTATCACGCTCTCGTAAGAATCTTACAAACGCTCTATTCTGCTACTGTAGTGGCCAACAATCTACTACTTTTTAGTTCAGGGATTGAGCCGATAGTATGAACAAATCTTCAACAGTAATTCTACGACTATTTTGGCACTGGAACACTGAAACATTTTGTCTTTATGCAACATACATAAGAAAAGCGATAAATAGTTTGGTAGACCGTTACAACACGTCCTTTTTTGTAATTCACATCCTGATCCAATGTAATGCAATGCGTGGTAAACCACAACTCCAGACATTCTCAAATGTTTTAACATTTTTTGTAAAATCAATGCATAATGATAACGCATTTAATGATGATATTTGTATCTGTTTCCAAATAAATGTTCTTATCCCTTGTAATAGACTGTAGAATGTAGATCACATTAGTTACGGACGAAGAGTCATGGCCATCTTTGGCTTCGCCGTCTGGACGTCCTCAGCCTACAGCTGACAAGAGAGTTATCTAAGAGATCTCGTAGTTCACGGGACGTCAACGACCTTGGAGGCTTTTCCATCCAGAAAACTCTTCGTTCAAGGGACCTCTTCAACCATAGGGACTTTCTTCTTCCAAAAGACCTTATCGTCCGAGAGACTTTATCGCCTACTAAAGTTTGAGTAAGGAATTAGGCATTTGATATTTATGTTCGCTTGGTCGATTAATTACATTCGCGCTGCGAAACGACCGATAACTTGTATGGGAGCTCTGGGGCGCTCGTGGATAATTCATTTTGCTACTCACTCGGCCGTTGCAGGGACCAATTGATCTATAATTTATATTATTAACCGGAAAAATAGTCACATAATACTAAAAATGTAATGTTCTAAAAAAATGTTTTACTTCTGCAGCTCCCAGTACTAATCTGCATTCTGTATCAATGGGATGAGAATTTGGACCGTCATCTCTCCGAACGGAGGACTTGGAAGTACAGCGAAATAACACATAAGTTCGTTTCTTTTTGGGATCCATTTCCGTTACAGTCGACCTTTTCGGTCATGAAACGGAAAATATTATAGCTGCCAAAATTCTTCCGTGCTACTTCGAAACATCCCAATGGGCTGCACAGCCCATTTGACCTTTTCCTCATTGCGACCGACTGTCGTCTGTCTGCAAAACGTTGTATCTTTCTTTTCTCCAGTCTTCATCTATTCGGTCTCCTATCGCTTAGATACTTCCGACCGCCTACGGATAATCTTTTCAATCTTTTCTTCCTTTCAACTCAATGGCTCTTGGCGTTTAAGGCCCACGTCTTCGGTACGCAATTGTGGTGGTGATCCCGGTTTATACTCGAGCGGCATTTGACCTACTTTTTGCGGGTCGGAGAAGCATCGACGGTGAGCTTCTACATAGAGCACCAAAAGGCGAAAAAACAACATACTTTTATCGGTTTCCTCCAACCAACCCACGATCATTTGCGATCGATCGATACACCAAGGAAAAGAGCAAGGGGAGAGTGACAGAGCTAGCAAGGGGAAAAAAAAAAACAAATATTCAATGATGCTGCATTCGAAGCAAGAACATTCTTCTGAAGAATGTTAACTTTGAGGTTAACGACATTGGTGGAATCCTCTCGCTCTTGCATCTTATTCCTCTCTCGCTCTCTCTCTCTCTCTTCCTTATTTTTAATAAATTAACACCCAAACGAGTAAATGTGTTTTGTTACAATCACCGTGTGCCCATCTTCTCCTGTTGGATTGATGCCAGGCAGCGAGGAAGCCTTCCCCTATTGGCACTTTGGAATAGCTAAAGGCCGTTCGGTGGTGACCCATTTGCGGATTCTGGCACCACATCTGGTAACCTGTTTCACTCTGTTTCTTTCCCCCCAACCAAGCCGCCCTTCTTCGCCTTCAGATGTTCGGTTCTCCTTTCACGCGACGATCATGAATAATGCAGCGCTCTTGACTCGTTATTCACTCCGTCATCCCTCGCTTTTTTTGTTTCCGATATTTTGGTCGGTGAAAGTTTGGAAGCTTTTGTTTTCGTGGACATTTGCAAAGAACGCACTAGCGGTCACTCGGTCGTCTGTGAATGTAAAATGGCTGAGCGTACGCAGTACTGGTGGCCACAGTCACCAGAAGATGTTAAGTAGAAGTTGTTAAGCGCTTGAAAGGATTGCTGCAGAAGTGTGCGATCAAGTACTGCGTTCCGAACAGCGCGCCCTAAATAGGAGCCTAGCGGATCTTTGCGGCTCGCGCGGTCTGCTGGTCAATTACGTTATACAGTGGCACGGCAATGCACGCAAAATCGCATGGTTCTGTGCCAAAGCAACAGCAAGTAGCCTACCTCTCCCTACTAGGTTGAAACTGATTGGAATTCTATACCCTGACGGGGCACAGGAACAAGGGGTATTGAGCTGCGTCTAATAGCCAGCTAGCAGGTCCAGGGAATATACATGCCCGCTCAAGAATTACTGTTATAAAAATATAATTTTCCACCTTTCCAGTACCCGCGCACGTCCCTGCCCGGATCCGCAGCGTAACGAATGGCCCTCAGAATGGCTCAGCTCACGCGCCACATACGCTGCTGATCACGCTCTAGGTACGCTAGAGTGGCCGCTGACTTCTTGCGTCCGCCTCTGTGTGTGCTTACCAGACACACATACAACCTGTTCTAGCGCTTCGCTTCGTTTCGTTTCGATGCCCATCGAGTCATGATTTCATGTGTATGTTTTTTTCCACGTTATGTTCTTTCTTTCTATTCCATCTTTAAGCTTTTCCTTACGTCCGCATCTTCGCTCGACACCTTTACCTTTTCTCCCTTTCGGCGCGATCGCAACTCGACAATTACCAGTCCGCTTTTCCGCTTCTTCCATATCCACAGCACATATCCGTCTCGTTTGTGCGCACGTTCGCAGTGGTAGCGTCTGCTGGAGGAGGTAAGTTTCTTAGCGCTGGGCCTCTCTCATGATTGCGGCCAATCTTCACGAGGAACGTGGCTATTCTGTAGTCCGTTCAGTTCGGTACCAGATTTCGAGTCGAGCGCTCGTCTCGTCAAACCAAAGACCTCGCCGCGAGTGGAAAGCTCTGTATTTTCTTCATTAATTGCGTCAATACATTACCATCTGCACAAACAAACAACAAAACACTGATTACGGTTGCAGTGCTTCAGGTGACAATAAAACAAAACATGTGTTAGAACCTTTTGGGACTAGGATCGTACGTTCACATACGCAGAGAGCAGGTAGTTGTTAAAACGTTACAGTGAAATTCCGGAAGCCATGTACTTCGGGCGAAAATATTGATATTCTCGATCAGCGGTGGCGGGTATACGGCGCAGCGTACGAATGATGCCGTGGCTGACGAAGGTAGCCCGTTCTTAGATATGGCGAGCGAGTTTTTGTCGACGCTGGGCAATCAACAGGGCGGAGGTGGTGGTGGTGGCGGAGGAGGTGCTGCCGGACTGTCCGGTATCGCTTCTATGCTGCTACCTCTGATGGCCAACGCCAACAGTGGTGGAAAGGCTAGTGGAAACGATGGCATGGGCGCGATTCTTTCGGGCCTCGGAAGTATGTTAGCGAACGGTGGAGGAGGTGCCGGTGGTGGTGGAGGTGGATTTGATCCTGCTTTGATTGGGAACGTGATTCAAATGTTTGCCGGAGCGGCTAGTGGTGGCAGCGATGGATCCGATGATGATGAGCCCGTTCGTCGTCAGCAGCAATCGGGTGGCAAGCGTCAGAAGCGGAAAGCTCAAGCCGATCAGGCACAGAACCCGCTCGTTGATACGATGCTTACGATGGCATCGAGCTGGCTAGCGAAATACAACAATGCTGACCATGATCGTGAATCGCCCTCGAACGGTGGCGGAGCTGACGCACTGATGAATCTGTTGCCGTTGGCCGTTCAAGCGTTCCAATCATTTTCCGGCCCAGAAATGGAACGTACGCACGCTAAGCACAAAGATCATTCGTGGGTTTTGCCACCGTTTTTGGAAAACATCCATGTAATGTGGGATCAGTTCACGCAATCCGAACTGGCGGAAGCACTGTGGATGAAGTTGGGTTTGAATGCCGTCTTCAAGGGATTCGTTGGGCGTGATGGTAAGCTGGACTACGATAAACTGTTCCAGTCGCTGCAAAACCAATCGTTCCGCCGGCGCTGGATCAAGGCAGCCACCATCTATCTGGCCGAGTGGATGAACTACATCGCGAATCCGGAGGTTTACCAACGGTGAGTAATCATGTACCAAGTGACACATGCAAGCACCGAACTTCTCGCACCGAATACCGTTATGAGCTGACGTGGTGTATTCGATACGGTTGAAAGTGTGGCTAAAGTAGGTCACAGCAAGCAGCGCGAACGCAACTGCTTATAATGTTTTTTTTTCCCGGTTGGGGGATTTCCCCCGCTTTACAGATACGTTGCCACCGGACAAATGATGGCCAACGGGTTCCTGCAATCGCAGGGCTATCCGAAGCAAACGTTCCTCGATATTAACCGACCGAGCGAAACGATCTCGCACCTGATCGATCACGTGGCGAAGCGCCATCTAGCGGTTAAAATTTCTTCCATCCAGTACGTTAAGCCGGCCGTGAACTATGTGAAGGATCTGCTGAAGCTGGGCAAGGCCAAACAGTTCCTGACGCAGTACAACGTGACCGAGATGACGGATAAGCTGACCGACACGCTGAATCTTGAGGTGAGTAGCAAACGGGGCGCGATTATTTTAAGGTGTCCCACGATTAATCTATTGATCCTATTTTATCCCTTGTGATAGGTTATTGAACCGGTGCTAAAGGTACATCGAGCTTACCGGCAGGCGATCGCAACACCACACTGCGACAAATACATCCTGTGCGACATCAACTCGCACGATCCGAACGAAAAGCTCGGTCTCGGTGGTTTCAAGCATGGTGTAACGCGATTTGGCAGTATGGCAGCGGCCTGGTTTATTGCGCAGGAAACGCACACTCCCTTCTGGACGCTGTTTGCCATCATTAACGATCCGCACCATTGCGATGTGAAGCATCCGGTCGATTGTTTAGAGTACCACGAGAGTGAAAACCGTGTCACCACGGAGTATCCCCACAGTGAGCTTTAAGCGAGGCGGAATGGGAGCTGGTTGACGCATCGGGGAAATGGGCGCCAGTAACGCAAAAGACTGACGTTTCGTTTCCGTTGTTAGTTTTCGTTATGTCCATTCCACTAACTCCTTGGTGTGTTGGTGAGATGGACACAATGAATGCCCAGAAAAAAACACGAACAAACGCGTGATTGTTGACTCAAAACTACACAAAAAACCTAGTGATCTTTGTCGATTATGGTACTACTGCGCCAAAACAAAAAAAGAGGTTAGTCACACAGGATCTTTGCCGACAGGGTTTTAGTGCTGTACATTCGAACATACCTAAACCGTGCGGTATCGGATGAAAGAAAGCGAATGATTGAACGTATGGGTAGAATTACGATGTTAGGAAGCTATTATAGGAACTGTGGTGAGCTTTTACTAAGGCACACAACAATTAAGCAAGAGGAATATATTACATTTTAAAGATTAGAATACAAACTGAACACTGGATAACTGGTGGCTCTCCGGGATGGAATTAAAAGGTGAGCCCTGTTAAGAGTTGGCATTTGCCTTAATAAATTTTCGGCATTTACTACATAGCAGGAGAGATAGATTTTAAGCTAGCCGTAATTAATTAACTGACTAATAAGCGCTCACAGGTATGCGCACTAGAAGCGTACTGCTTGATGAAAGAGCTTAGTAATGTGTGCATGCGTGAAATTGTTTGAATGCTTTACGCATGGTATGGTATGTTCGAATGTAGATTACAAATGTTGGCAAATTTCGCACTGCTGTGCGATGACGCTGAGGGTGATTAAAACTAGCGACGTGGTCACGACCAAAAAAGAAAACACAAATAAAACAAAAATAAAAATGAAACGAAAAACAAAACTAACCGATTATTACGATTAGTTTGGCATTTGTTTGTACGCAGCAAATGAGTATGGGTCTCATGTGTTAAATTAACATTTGACTCGTTTTACGCTTTTGCTTTTTATTGCACTTCGGTGTTAAGGCTTGTGAAATATAAAGGTGGACGGAATATGGTATCAGTGTTATCGAATCGAATGAAATGGGTGCATTGAGTTTGAGGGTCCTGTAAGGCTTATTTCTTTATGCTTTTGCAAACCCAATCCATTCCCTCCTGTATAACATTAATAGCAGCATGCAAAGGGAGAAATACATAGTTGATTGGTTAGTGACAACAGTTTGCTGTTACTGCTGTTAGTAAAATGCTTAATGCAACGGTGGCGAACCGTTTCGATGGATCAAAATGCGCTTACCTTCACTCCTGTGCCCTGCAGAGCCGAACAGCCTTGTATCTGCCAGGTGCGGTCCATCAGCTTCACCAGCTTTAAACATTCCGCAATCTCGGAAGCCTTCAGTGCACCAACCACATCCTGCTTGTTGGCAAACACGAGCAAAGGCACGGATTTTAGCTTATCGTCCAACAGCAGTTCCGTAAGCTCGTCGCCCGTTTCTTCTAGCCGCTTTTTGTCGCTCGAATCGATCACATATATCAGCACGTCGGTGTTTTCGAAATAGTTCTTCCAATACGGTCGAATTTTGCTTTGCCCTCCGATGTCCCACACGTTCAGCTTGAACCCGTCCGACACTACAGACTTTATGTTGAAGCCTGCAGTGGGCGTCACTTGTGTTACTTCCTCCGATGCGAGCTGCTTGAGCAGCGTGGTCTTGCCGGCATTGTCCAATCCGAGCAGCAGGATGCGTAGCTCCTTTTCCGGCGCAGATCGTAACTTCCGCAAAAGCGAGAGAAGACCCTGAGAAAGTTTTGAAAGAGATGAGACATTTTATAGTTGAAAATTTCGATGAAATGATGACGTTTTTCTTTGCCTTTAAAAACACTATTTAATTTTCTGAATTTTTACCATCAGATTGTTATCATGTTCTAAATTTAAACAACACCAACAAACTCTCTTGAACACCCAAATCTGTCAAGCCTGTCAAAACAAACTCGGTTTCCCGGGAAACGCGCACCAAACAAAGTGAATCTATATATTCGGTGTGAAAAACGGGTTATTTTAGCATCAAACGACTGTTTTCCGGTTTGCACTTAATTCTGGAACGTCTCTTACCATTGAAAGTTGTACAGCTGCTACGAATTGCCTGGAAAAGGGTGAAGTTTTTCTCAAAATTGTGAGTGCTGATAGGAGCAGCAAACAGACCGCAGCAACAAAACAGCAACAACCAACCACACAACCAACTGTCACGACCGTCACCGTCGTTAGCTTCAGCGTTTGACGAGTAGGTGGCGCTGTACGGCAGGGTTGCTAAACTCGGTACATCAGAAGATGGAGGCGCCAAATGGTTCAAAAACAATGAACGTTAAATTATGGGTGCTGGGGTTAAATCCTGTAGAAGCCGATTCAAATTGTGACTGGAAGGGTGAGTTTGCTACATATAAATTTAACGTAAATAAGCATATAATGAAATGGTATAATTTCTGTTTCAGAAATAAATCTAAGCGAATTGGTGAAGGAAAACACGATTTCATCCAAAGTTCAGGTGCAGTTCGGTCAACTCTACAGCTTCATAGCGCACGAAAAAAAGCTCCATATACTCTGTGTTCTAACGACGGACCGTAGGACGATTAGCTTCGATACAAAGATTGTATCTTTAGCAGCAAATAGTAAACACTGTTTAGTGCTGTTGTCGACTGGCGAATTGTTTAAGTACGACTGTTTAACCGAAACAGTGGTTCCGTTAAATTTTCTCGGCATAGAGAACGACGATAAAAACAAGACCAAAAACTTCTCCATAACCCATCTAGCCTGTGGGGAATGTGTTTCCGTAGCATGTACCTCGACAAACGGCGTGTACAATATACCGCATCACACGATCACCCTTCCACGGCACGTGCGGATTAGAAAAGTGGCAACTGGATTTGAACATTGTCTGTTGCTCACCACAAACGGAGATGTGTACAGCTGGGGCGGAGGATTGTAAGCATGGCCGCAATCAGTTTAAACCAATATAAAACTTCTCGATTGTTTTTTTTTGCAGGCGAGGACAGCTTGGAAGTGGAGAAATTACTGCGTACGGTGATCATCCACAGATCGTGGAAGGATTAGCAGGCGTGAAAGTAATCGACGTCGACGCACAAGGATGGCACTCGGCTGCAGTATCGTCCTTTGGTGATCTATATACGTGGGGCTGGAACAATCAGGGTCAGCTAGGGTTGACAGATCCACAACACAACGAACGTGTTGTGTCACAGCCGCACCTCGTATCCTTCCCGGATGATGATGAATTAACGGTGGAAAAAGTATACTGCGGCATAGGGCACACAGTCGTCGAAGTTACTGCTGCTGATGGAAGAAAAGATGCGTTAATTGCAGGATGGGACTTAGAAAAACGGTTCAACTATACAAAAGCGTCATCTTCGGCCAATTTCGAGGGTTTTCGGAAGCTCGCAAAACCTGCACAGGAAACCTGCGGTGCCTCATTAGAGCTGGGAACGGGCGCATACCAAGTGTACTTCCTGCAGTGTGCCAAAAATGAATAAAAACCACCCAAAATGCCACACAATGTTGCACAATCCTTGACCTGATTCCAGTGGATGCTATTTATACGGTGGACCACGAACCACGAAAGACCGAAAAGGAGCAAACTGTGCGCCAGCAAGTGCGAGGTGATGATGCTTCATGAAGCTGTAATATTTTGAGGAAACAAGTTTGGCTGGTTTTCAAGTACGCGAGATCACGCAAGAAAGACAACAAAGCAGAGAGGAGATGAAAGAGAGAGAAAAAAACACGCGGACGCACTCAAAACCGGGAGTCGGCATTGAAAGAAAATGCTGCCCACCGTACTGGGTGATCGACATCGCTGACGCGACGCTGGCAAGAAACTAGGGAAGGAAGCAACATCAGGCAGGATGTTGTTATGGTGTTGCTTGAGGCCGGCCGGCCTATGTTCAAGGTTTCAGCTGGCCAAAAATCGAAAAGAAATGAGGTCACACCGCTCGTCTCAAGTCTGCGGGACATCCTTACCGTGCGGGCCAGCATCCTTGCCAGGCGAACACAAGCCGTACCCCAGCCAGCAAACCCCAGGCTATACGCAAAAGTCATGTCTCGTTAAACTACATGCACTGCACTTTTGCATGATCAGTGAAACGGAAATTTTTATTATTGCTCTTTTCGCTTTGCGCTGCAGTTGCAACGCTTTCGCCGAAATGGTAAACTGCACGGTAAACAAAAGGGGGTACGTTGGACAACTCGAAGCAATTGCAAACGAGAAGCAGAAAAGAGAGAGAGAAAAAAACGCGTGGCCAAGGGGCAACTGCGCACTGCAAGGGTGGAGGGCAAAAGACCTAAGAGACGCGGCTTCTTAAAGCCAGACAGACCGGGTCTCGAACCCTCGAAAAATTGAGAGTGAAAATAAGATCAAGGCCAGCCAGTTTCTTCCTGCCACATTTCTGCACGGTTTCGGTTTCGGGTTTTCGGTGCATGCGCAAATGCAACACGCTTGCACACGAGTGCACTGTTTTGCTGCAGTCGCAGCGATGTGGTAATTGTGTGTGCAATCGACGCGGACGACGACGCCGAGGACGAAAAGATGGATGACGTCGAAGTTTGATGACGATCAACTATGGCGGGAACGAGGATGTGCGGTGAGGATCGCCTGATGCTTTTGTCCAAAAAATGAGTTAAATTATGAGGCCGGACATACATGCATACACACACACACACACACACACACTCACTGGTGAGGGAGGTCTGGCGGAAGACGAAGCCGGTCGGAACCGGTTCGAAATCGAATGTGCGTCGTTTGTCGCGGTCGGTCCGGGTAGGGGCTGGTTTTCGGGGTATGGATGTGGCCTCGATCTTTTGTAAACCCTGGGCAGACTAAGTGTTCGCTTCCTCCCAAGCCCAAGCCAATGGGGAGCTTCAGGGTATGATCATTAAATTGTTACGGCCTGTGAGCAGTTTCACTTTTTTTTACGCTTCCCCTTCTTTTCGGGGACAGTTGGACAGGGATGTTTCGATGAGTTGTTTTTTTTTGTAGTTGTTGTTGGTGGGTAATAATTTTTGGCAAAAACCCTCATTGTGCAAAATGCATTTTTATTTTTGGGCCCCCCGTTTGGAGATCGGTTTGCTGCAGAACGAGCGTAATTAGTGCAGAACAAATTGAGGGATTTCGGCAGGAATGGGTTCTTAGGAAGAACCGTTCCTTTGTTCTGACTTGGACGCACTTGGTGAACGGTGGTGACAGTTTTGAAGTGTAGAAAAACTTTCTTCAATTTTTGGTTACCTTCCAGGAACGAATAATAACAAGTAACGACATGTAATGACTCGGTGAAGAGTAAGCTGAATGTGTGATTAAATAATTAAAGTCGTTATCGTTAGCATATCTTAATAATATCACGAGGAATGAACGGTTCAATGAGATGTAAAATGTGTTGCGATCCAAGTAACCGTTTTACCGTTGCCCTGGATATGTAGGTTAGACAGAAAGCTCCAAATTAACAGCAGGTGCTGGGAAGAAGAGCATACTAACGGGATTGCATGAAAAAATAAACCTTCAACTTCCTAATGATTAACAAAAATATATGTATTGGTGGATGTTTTTTTTTCGGAAACTATCCGTTAGGCATATGGCGATAAATTACCAACTAATTTCTTATCTTGAAAGTAGTTTAACATTTGTTGCCGGACACATAATGTTGCAGTTTGTGGGTATAATGTGCCCCAAACCCCAAATTATACTGTTTATTAGACTTTTTTTTAACAAATGTTTTTACTTTTCCGTTTTTATTGCTACAATCTGGTTTCCTTTACTTGAGCACTAGCTGGATCCGGCGAGGTCCTGCCAATCCAGAGACACTCCTAACGGGATTTGATGCCGGAATTTTTTGTCAATAAGCTAGAACTCACAAAACAAGCGATGACTGTTCCATCAGTGATAATAATTCACACAATTATATACAAAAAAATCCCTATCAAGAAACATTTTACGAAGAGAAGAACTCAATCAGAATTAAGACATTTTTAAAGTAATCGTATTAACAAAACAAAAAAGACTAATTTGAACAAGTTTTCCCCTAAAAATAGAAACGGAATTGGAATTGATGGTCAAAATAGAAGCGGAACTGGAATTGAGGATTTCTTAGTGCTATAAATTCTGTACGAAGAAGTTGGTGATCGTGAGCGTAATTTTCACTTGTCGCCGTTGTCGTCTGCCAATTCAGTATCCCGGCCGTTCTGGTGAACATATCAACGTCATCACTCCATCTTAGTTTGTTTCCAACCATGCCTCCTCTGTCCATGTGGACAGTCTAAAAGGACTTTACGGGCTGGCTTGTCCGATGCCATTTTCATGACATGACCAGCCCACCGGAGCTTGGTGCGTCAAATTCACTGCACAATAGTGAGGTCACTGTACAGCTTGTCATTAAAGCAGCTCCTCCATTGTCCTTCCACAGATATGGGGCCAAACATCCTTCTGAGCAACTTCCTCTCGAACGCGGCTAACAGGGTTTCAGAGGTGTATGTGAGTTCTGGGACTGTAAATGTTCTATACAGTCCCAGGTTCGTCCGTAGCGATAGGTATTTTATATGGAAAAGTTTCCTCAGACTATAGTAGTAGCCCCCCCCCCCC
>KZ063148.1:60601-74307 GCA_002091835.1 Anopheles maculatus
CCCCCCCCCCCCCCGCCGTGCCTGTTGAGAGAAAATAGACTGTAGGGGCCTTAACCTGTGTGCCGCTTAGTGCCCCGAAGGACCTAAATCCGCCGCTGAGTAGACAAGTTGGCCGACAACACCGTAGCACGTATCATAACATCTATACTGTTATCGGTGCTGATGTTTGACCCTAGATAGGAGAAGTTTTGGACGATCGAAAGGAGCGATCACCTTTATCTGTACGTCACCTGTACATCACATCAGAGTTTATTAGCAGGGCCGCTTTTGTTGCCACCATCATTTAGGTTTTTGCCTCGTTAATCTCCTTTCTTAGTCCAAACCAATGAATGTCCTTGTCAATAGCGTATGAGAAGAGCTGGAATAAATTATAAAATATGATCCCCGAAGTTTACATCTCCGAGTTTCGGATGGACCTCTGTAGTTGGCCAACAGATTGAAGAGGCAATAAGCAAGCCCGTTTTCCATCCACCTCTCTGGGCGTAGTTTGCCCATCCAAATTTTTGTTTAGCTTTATTCTCAGTCCAAATCTTCCATTTCTAGGCTGAAGGACGCCATTCTTCAGAATGGCTGAAGAACGGGACTCGGGGAAATGATGAAGGTGAACGTATCAGCATTGGAAAATGCTCCAATGAATCTCTTTATCTGCGTCCAATAGCAATTGTGTAACCTGTTTGGTAATCAAGATGGAAGATCGACAGCGAAAAAATTGCCAACTAATTATAGACGAGTTGCCATCTAACTGCTGTAGAACTGCCATGACGGTGACTATAATATTTTTGTAAAATTCTTTGGTTTGTTGAGGATTTAATAAGGAATTGACTGTATTCTTTTGAGTTGCTTGAAAAAGTTTTTTATCACCTCCCAAACTTATTCATCATAAGAGTACTGTACTGCCTGATAGTAGTCTAAACCCATCCTCTTTTACCATTCCATCATTGCTAAAAACGTAATGTTCTTCTAGTGTTTGATGTGATCATCATTAACCACATTGCACAGTTCGTTGTTCCTAAATTATCTCAGACAATTCCTCGTTTTGTCTGGAGCTATATCTACCCTTTTCTGAAGTCTCATAATAGGACAGAGTTTTATCAATTAAAAATAGTTTATTTTGCTCCCAACAGATAAAAAGATTGTCTCGGCTAATACCGTACAAAAGTGTTAATTATATTTGTTACTGTAAAATGCTAGAAAATATAAATGTATTATTATCTGGATGGGTTGGTAGTGAAGTCGTATTTTTATCAATTAAAAATAGTTTATTTTGCTCCCAACAGATAAAAAGATTGTCTCGGCTAATACCGTACAAAAGTGTTAATTATATTTGTTACTGTAAAATGCTAGAAAATATAAATGTATTATTATCTGGATGGGTTGGTAGTGAAGTCGTTGAACTGCTTTCAATACTCCCAGTAGCATTCAATCGGTAGAAAGTGACCAAAGACGTTTGAATGACGCGTACTTTTGCCAGATCTACAGTGCAGCAGCGTCTGCTCGTCGGTCACTCACGGTCTCAGTCAGCATTATCGCTTGCGGTGCTGATGTACGTCCTTGGACAGAGTGAAGATCGGCAAACGACCACGTCTACTCCAGACTTGGTCAAAATACGCAGACGTCTGTGTATCGCACGAACTCGCATTTCACAGCATTTGGCGTACCCATACGCACGGTAGTGGTGACGTATTATCGCGACCCTCGGCGTCGCGTACATTTATCAGCCGAACAAAGTTTCTTGACATGCGAAAACGAACGAAAAAAAAAAAAACCAAGCGAAAAGCAAATAATAATGTGCCACAGATAGCGATAGCGAACAAGCAGCAGCGCTGTGTGCACAAACAGACGAAACAAAAAGCAAGAAAAAAAAACGGCCATCGCTAATGCTAACATGCCGCCAGTTGATTCGCTGTCCCGGACCTAACCTAATCTGTTTTGAAGTGATGCTTTACCGAACGGAACGGAGGACGTCTTTCTGGGTTCAACGCATTAGAAACATTGAACTCGCGCGACCGACAAACCGGGTGGGGTGCTGCGCGGTCAATACAAACACACACGCACAACCGCAACCGTTGAGGGTCGACCGTAGGAACAACGGACCGAACGATGGCCATTTTTATTGCACTAATTGTGCCGTTAGGTGATGGCCTCCGTCGATATTTTGTTTTATTTATATTGAAAAACGCAAAAAAAAAACTGGTGAAAGAAGCCAACCATTTTTTTTTACTCACTCGTCAGCCCAGTCTTCTCCAGACGAGCTGACCCGACTGTGCGAATTCAAGGCCACCGTCAGTATTGCTGCAATATACCGTCTGGATGGGGGTTTGGTGCATTATCGTGCCCGTTTGTTTACACGACGATCGTTCCGTCTGAGAGCGTCCGAGAGTTACGTTTTCGGAATGAGGTTAGGATTGGGCGGACGACCTACGGATGGAGTTGCAAACATGAAGAAAAAAGAGGAACCCAAAATAATGTTTGTAATCTGCACACCATGGTTTCGTTTGTTTTTTTTTTTGGGATGTGCAACCGACTGTGGCCTCATTAGTAGGCGTCTGCTCCCGAACCTGAACCCGAGTGGAGCGGTTTTGCGCAATGTTTGACCACTTGACGCTCCCGATGATGGGGGTCTCAAAACCAGACGACGCTCCTCATAGGGGCGGATTGTCCTCGTATCGTGGAGGGCAATACGATTGAGCAGGGTTTCGCAAATTGTTTCGCGCAACAACAACAATAAAAAAAGGAACGAGCATCATCCCACCCATAAATGCGCGTCGTTGATAAGAATAGCGCGTTGATTTAGGTCAGTTTTGTGTATTTTTGTTACGCGAGCGATGTTTTCGTTGTGAGGTTTCGCGTGCTATATAGGTCATTTGAAAATTTGGTCGCAATGTGGTGGTGGCGTTTTCGTGGTTTTTAATGTACGAGGTTCGCCCAATGCTTCTCAAGAACGATTTATCTGTGTTACTGTCGGAATTGGCTGAATAAGAATAAGAAAGATGGTAATCATTTTCTAGGATTTCAATAACCGTGAAAAATACATTTTTTCAACTGGGTTTACATTATACTCGAATGTCAAAAATACAGTTTAAATTTTTTTTAAATTTTTTTGATAACATTTCATTCTGGTAACTGTATAGAGTTTGCAAGAGAATATGAATCTAGTAGCTCTACCTAACAACAGGCCATCGTTTGAGAATGTCGTTTTAACAATTTATCTCAGTATCCATTGTTCGTAGTGTCAACTTGTTAGCGACAGCAGACGATGAATCAGATTGGATCGTGCAGTTGAGTAATGTGTGTAGTGATAAATTCTGGCCATTGAATCTTACGAACATATTAAACATTCAATATTTGAAAAAAGTTCCTGTAGAACGAACCCAATCAAAAACGATGGAGCAGCACTTGAACATGTAATTCATCACATTATTATTGAGGTATAGGATTGCGAATCGATGCCTTGTGATTGGAATTTCGGTATCATCTATCCCATATACAAGAAGGGAGATTTGCTAGAGTGCAGCAATTACAGAGGTACGGTTTTGAACATCGTCAACAAGACCGACTTGTCCCATTCGTCGAAAAGATAGTTGGAAACTAACAGAGAGCATTCTGAAAAGGAAAATCAACCACTTACCAGACTTTCACCATGTGGCAGGTACTGGAGAAGATGTCGAAGGAGCAGCTAAAATCCTACCATCTCTTCTATGATTCTATCCCGGCCAAGCTTAGCAGGATTGAAAGAATAACAATTACCAACATGACATGCCAGCTGAAGGTCAATGGGCCCTTTGATACCACCATGGGTCTGCGCCTCTTGTGCGCTCGCTTGTCTCCTATTCAATCTGGCGCTAGAGAGGGCATTCCGAGACTCGGAGGTGGGATCTTCGGGGACCATCTTCTACAATTCACTCCAGATCCTGGGATACGCTGGTGACCTAGATATTATTGGTTTGAGGTTCTTCTATGTAGCAGAAGCTTATCAAAGGATCGAGTTTGCGACACTGCACCTCAGGTTAGAGATTAACGAGGCAAAAAAATTTTTTTTGACTTACTAACACTGACTCACGCAGGGGAGATGCACAGATAATTTAAAATCGTCCAAAATTTCACATATCCGGTGTCAAAAGTCAGCACCGATAACAATATAGACGTTGGGCTGCAAGGGTGCTGGCTGCCAACCTGTTATACTACAGCCTGGGGAAACTGCTCTACTCAAAACTCTACTCTACTCTACTGTCACGACGTACTAAGCTGGGACTGTATAGAACCTATATAGTCCTAGTGCTCACAAACGCCTCTGAGACATGGACTCTGTCCAAAACTGATGGAGTCCTCTTAGCCGCGGTCGAGAGGATGATGGTACACCCAAATTGAGAAAGAGTAATGGCGTTTAAGCGTCCGTCAAAAAGGCCCACTCTTTGGCACTAGGCCGTGAACGGTATCGAAGATTATTGCTAGCGAAGCGGTTGTAGCACCTGATAAGTCAACTCAAGGCAAGCTGTAAAACGAAACCGTCCACAAGGTACTGTACAATTAGTTAGAACTTGTTTGTGAAATGTAATGTAGAAATGTAATTAAAGTAGCACATATTATTTTCAACCACAATGATCTCCGAATATCTGCATCTTGTCTTGTTAACAAGCAAGCATTTCTCAAATGCTAAGTAGATCCAACTTTCGTGGTGAGCTCAAATTCGAATATTGGTCCTCGTCCAAGAGCCCAAGATATTCCAGCCTCTGAAACACTAGATTTAGTATTGCCACTGTATTTACGCCTTTGGGTTTTGGCCGAATGGCGTTTTTGTCAAAATGTGTGGCAGTTCGAAATGTTTCTGGCCATATTCAATTAAGTTTATATTTTTGCAGCAACCTTTTTTATCGTTTTTTGTTTGGCATTTGTTAAAATTATCTGAAGATTTATTCATGTTACCATTAGACCATTGGCTCAAAAATTGATATAGAATTGACATAAAATCCGAAAGCTTTACTGAAGCATTATTTGTTATGTAGTTTTGTTTTAGCCACTGTTCTTATAGTGTAAAATGGATCTCTAAGCTCGAAATCTGTGTAAAATATGATACTTGTTTTTTTTTCATTCAGTTAGAACGGCCTGGCCATATTGCTATGAAATTTGTTTTACCATCTTATAAGCAAACTAAGCAAATGTTGTCAAGAGGCCCCGTACTATATATCCTACATATAACTGCAGACCATGAGGGCCTCAAAGTCCAAAAGGGAGCCTCGTATAAGGAAGGGGTGTTAGCGGGTTACAACTTCCATTCTGATAAGGACCTCCTTGGAGGCTTTATTCGCCACTAATTGCATCGCATAGTAAATATTATTTCAAAGAAATTGAATATGCCAACTCTATTAAACGAGCTAAAACGATATTTGCTTAATATTGGTATATCTCATTTCAACTCAAGTCTTTCGTTTGCTCGATCCTTTTAAAAGCTAGAAGATGTTTTGCAGCTTTGGGCAGATGAAGGTTACACCAACGATGTCTTTGTCATTACGGTACGCCAGAAATGAAGTCTAATGTCTCAAAGTCTCTATTAGCTAATCAACCAACCAACCAACCGTATTCATTCTTCATCTTTGGCTTTACAACCTCAGTAGGTTTTGGCCTGTCTTTACTGACTTTCCGTGACCGTTTTATTACCCATAACTGGATGGTCAGTCCTGCGTACAGGGATTCAATCTTCGGTCCTGCGGTATACATTGAATCAAAACTGCAGGGTTGACCACGACGGTAGGTTAGGACTTCACTGACATGGATTTCCTGACAGAGTTCCAATTTCAATCCTTTTCTATAGAGCCTCTTATACGAAACTCCCAATACGTCCTATCTTTTGCGCGACCCATTCTATGAAGCAAGTTCGACCAAGTCTTCTAGGAAGAGTCCTTGACCGAATCCGAAGGCCTGAGAGCTCTGTGCTTAATATGTACCTTGAGCTATCTGATGTATAATTTTTTTTTGCCGAATACATTATTCTGTTTTTGTAACTAAGTTGATCGTTAATTATATTTGCTATATACTTATATATCTCGCTTACATCCCAAATGTGGAGTTCTCTACTACTGCAGCAAAACCACGTGGATTATGTTGGCGGAAGCCGTCAATACATTTGTCATTTTCGGGCGGCGCAGCCAAGGAATTTCTTCTTCTCTCTTGGTCTAACGACCTCTTAGGTCCGGCCTGCCATTTCTGGCTTACCAGACTTATTGTTACCGCATAGTTGGATAGTCAGTCCTCACTATGGGGGAACGGCCCAGATGAGACTTGAACCCCGGTCCTGCCGTGTGAAGACCGGCACCGCTGTCGGATTTACCACCGGGTGGCCTAGGGACTATATTTGGCGATTTGTCGGAGAAAGGTGTGAGGAGAAGGATAATCCACCATTTAGCTAGTTTGTTTTTGATGCATATATACTGACGATAGCCAACGTATGAAGGATACGATCACTTGGGCACGTTAGAACAATTTCGAACTAAAGCTTTACGAGGAAGGTACTAAGAGACTTGGCCAACTCAGTTTGACGTGTTCACCATGGTTGTGATATTGAATTTTCGACTGATACATACTTTCAGGAAGCTGAAAACCACCAACGATGTTCCCTTGTGAGGACCGAATCTTTTGAGTACCGGTGTTGATATACTTACTTCAGACTCATCACTAACTTATGTAGAATTAACTATTGCACTCTGTATCTACAAAGTTTAACCATCGTGTGCGGATGCTGGAAATTCTTTCGACAAGATAGTTACGGTTTTAAATATATTTTTATTACAGTATAATAAATACTGGTTATATTCCAAATTCACATTATAAATATATTACAATAATTATTTTCTTGTTTATTATATAATTTCTCCCCCCGGTTTTTTTTGCGGTTCTTCTTGTAATACACTCGTCCTCTGTGTATGCATGCTGTGTTTTTCTTGTTGTTGTTGTATTTGTGTAGTTGTGTATTGTGAATGTGTGTGTGGTTTTCACTTATCCTTCATTTTCATCTCTCGCTCTATTTATCCTATAGAACTTGTGTGTGTTTCTTTATTCAGTATTACTGGCGCTCGTACGCCTGATCGTTTTTGCGTGATTCTTTTTTCTTTTGCGTGATTTTGCCGAGTACATCTGCAGCCAGCAGTGCTGACACAGCTGCAGATCGACACTGACGTCTAACACAAACACAGACACCGTACGTTTGATCAACGTGACGGGGACATTTGTTTCCGATTGACCTAACACCTACTTCTTACGTACCAGTGTGTTAGTGTGTTCGGTCACTTCTCGATTCGTTTGTTACTTTTTGTTTGTTTTTGCTTATCTATTTCCACTTGTTTCTTTTTTTTCAGCTACTCTCACTGTTCTGCATATGATGCATCTGTACTACGGTTTAGTTTTTACTTCCTCTTTTTTAATAACAATCCCACAACGTTTAATATGTATTCAACATGTTTGTTTGTTTGATTTACTCGTGTTGTTCCGTGTTCAGCAAAAAGCTTGCACAGTCTCTGGCGCTACAGTTTAAACGGGGTTTCTTTTTTCTTCTTCTGTTTTCTGCTCTGTTTTTACATGTGTCGCTACTACAATCGCTATGTTTTCGTTTTGTTTCGCACGGGTTTCTCAAATATCGCATTTACTGTTCGCTTAACAGTGTCGTTTGTTTTTGGCTAATTAGTGTTGTTTTGTTTGTTTGTATCATTGCCGGACGTAATAATTTTCTGTTGTGTGTTTTTTTTGTTTGCTTTTCATTTTTGTTTCATCTGTTTACATTACAGGTTTCCCATGTGTATTCGAAACATTTTCTTTTTCACGTAAATTAGACATTTGATTTCCCCCCTACAAGTCTTCTCCAAACAACTTGTGTTTGGTTTCTGTTGCGTTCGATAGTTTTTGTTTTGTTTTATACAGATTTAAGCGTACCTTCTACCGTAAATGAAAAAGGCATCGATACAGCGGATATCTTTGACAATCCGTCGTTCATGTTTTCGCAGCTTTCCATTCCCACTCACATTTTGGTTTTGTTTTATTTCGTCTGACGAATGTTAGCCCTGCCTTATAGAGCGCTGATGAACGCTAGAACCGTGTCTAGGTGGAGTGATCGCGCGTGTAAATTTGCCACAAACGCGGATTTGGGTTAGATTGTAGATTGATTTTCAGTTTCGACTGGATATGGACTTTTGGAATGCTGATTCTGGAGGTGCTTTTGGTCCCAAAACAGGTTTTGTTTACGTTTGTTTTCTCTTAAATGTTTTTTTTTTACATGTGTTTAACGCACAATATAGATTTTTGAAAGCCCTCTCACGTTCCGATGCGCTGAAAACCATTTAAAAGCTTTTTATCCAAACACTTGTTTTCGAACCGTTTTCTTTTAGGTTTCAGCACATCCGAACAATTTCGTTCATTTTCGTTCATTTTCGAACAACAAAAGACATGAACTAGCACAAACGTTGTGGCTGGCACCATTGTCCAGCCAGCTTGTGAAGTTTACGAAAAGGATGTGTGAGAATGTATGAATAATACTATTTAACCCATTTGCCGTTACGAGTTGTTGGAAAATGTTTCTCTAAGTACATACATGTACAAGGTTCCCGTTTTCTTTTTTTTTGTTGTTTCGTCCTTTAAAGGGTGGTTTGATGGTTTTTTGTTTTTTTATTTTGTCAGTCTTTGTTTAATTTTTGTTTCTTTTTTTTTCTTTTAATTTTAGCTGTAAAGATATTTACGGCACGCATCGTGTGTGTGTGTTCAACATGCGACCGTTATTGTTTGGTTTGTTTTTGCGGTTTTGCCTAAACATTCGAGCCAACGAGGGTTTTTTTCTTAAATGTGATCGTGTTCTCTTCATTCCGAGTGCAGGGGAGTTGCCATGATAACGTTTTTTTACATCTGCAGCCAGCAGTGCTGACACAGCTGCAGATCGACACTGACGTCTAACTCAAACACAGACACCGTACGTTTGATCGACGTGACGGGGACATTTGTTTCCGATTGACCTAACACCTACTTCTTCCGTACCAGTGTGTTAGTGTTCGGTCACTTCTCGATTCGTTTGTTACTTTTTGTTTGTTTTTGCTTATCTATTTCCACTTGTTTCTTTTTTTTCAGCTACTCTCACTGTTCTGCATATGATGCATCTGTACTACGGTTTAGTTTTTACTTCCTCTTTTTTAATAACAATCCCACAACGTTTAATATGTATTCAACATGTTTGTTTGTTTGATTTACTCGTGTTGTTCCGTGTTCAGCAAAAAGCTTGCACAGTCTCTGGCGCTACAGTTTAAACGGGGTTTCTTTTTTCTTCTTCTGTTTTCTGCTCTGTTTTTACATGTGTCGCTACTACAATCGCTATGTTTTCGTTTTGTTTCGCACGGGTTTCTCAAATATCGCATTTACTGTTCGCTTAACAGTGTCGTTTGTTTTTGGCTAATTAGTGTTGTTTTGTTTGTTTGTATCATTGCCGGACGTAATAATTTTCTGTTGTGTGTTTTTTTTGTTTGCTTTTCATTTTTGTTTCATCTGTTTACATTACAGGTTTCCCATGCGTATTCGAAACATTTTCTTTTTCACGTAAATTAGACATTTGATTTCCCCCCTACAAGTCTTCTCCAAACAACTTTTGTTTGGTTTCTGTTGCGTTCGATAGTTTTTGTTTTGTTTTATACAGATTTAAGCGTACCTTCTACCGTAAATGAAAAAGGCATCGATACAGCGGATATCTTTGACAATCCGTCGTTCATGTTTTCGCAGCTTTCCATTCCCACTCACATTTTGGTTTTGTTTTATTTCGTCTGACGAATGTTAGCCCTGCCTTATAGAGCGCTGATGAACGCTAGAACCGTGTCTAGGTGGAGTGATCGCGCGTGTAAATTTGCCACAAACGCGGATTTGGGTTAGATTGTAGATTGATTTTCAGTTTCGACTGGATATGGACTTTTGGAATGCTGATTCTGGAGGTGCTTTTGGTCCCAAAACAGGTTTTGTTTACGTTTGTTTTCTTTTAAATGTTTTTTTTACATGTGTTTAACGCACAATCTAGATTTTTGAAAGCCCTCACGTTCCGATGCGCTGAAAACCATTTAAAAGCTTTTTATCCAAACACTTGTTTTCGAACCGTTTCCTTTTATGTTTCAGCACATCCGAACAATTTCGTTCATTTTCGTTCATTTTCGAACAACAAAAGACATAAACTCGCACAAACGTAGTGGCTGGCCCCATTGTCCAGCCAGCTTGTGAAGTTTACGAAAAGGATGTGTGAGAATGTATGAATAATACTATTTAACCCATTTGCCGTTACGAGTTGTTGGAAAATGTTTCTCTAAGTACATACATGTACAAGGTTCCCGTTTTCTTTTTTTTTGTTGTTTCGTCCTTTAAAGGGTGGTTTGATGGTTTTTTGTTTTTTTATTTTGTCAGTCTTTGTTTAATTTTTGTTTCTTTTTTTTTCTTTTAATTTTAGCTGTAAAGATATTTACGGCACGCATCGTGTGTGTGTGTTCAACATGCGACCGTTATTGTTTGGTTTGTTTTTGCGGTTTTGCCTAAACATTCGAGCCAACGAGGGTTTTTTTCTTAAATGTGATCGTGTTCTCTTCATTCCGAGTGCAGGGGAGTTGCCATGATAACGTTTTTTTGTTATTGTTTTGTTTTGGTTTGGTGTAAAGACGTTTGTTAAAATGAGTATGAAACGAAAAGTTTTTAAACTCCTGTTTGGGCTATTGTTTTCGTTGATGTTTAAAATCGCGGTTTTAACGTGAGAATTTTTGTTTGTTGGTGGAAATGGTTTGGATGTTCGATGCTGCTGCCTGCTCTTTCTATTGCAAAATGGTAGATTGGTTAGGTTTGCTGCTGTTGCTATTGCTGTTACTGTAGTTCTTGGTAGCGGCCAGTGGCGAGCCGTAGGGAAAGTTGATACAATCGTGCGAATTGTAGCTTCCAGTGTCTCAAAACAAATGTACGTGGTACTTTTGTCTTATCTTCTGCCTGCCATTTCTGTCCCTTACACTAACTATGTCTGCCTAAGTTGGTTTACAAAACTTAAAGGTCTACTTACTTACTCAAAGTATCTGCTTAACATAAAATTCTTGCCTGCAAAACTAATCGAACCTAATTAAAACAACTAACAGTTAAACATCGCTAAACTTAATCGAACCAAACTTACTCTTTTCCGGCGCCTCTATGTAACACCTTCATCTGCAATCGTAAACATCTATTGTACTGCTGATGTGAAATAATCTTGCGTCCTGAGCACGATCGTACGATCGAACAAAAGGCGAAAAGAAAAAAAAATCCTTACAATGTAACCATTGGCTTCAGTAGATGGAATAGTTAAATGCTAACTTGCTTAAGTAATGAAAAGGAGAACTTCTGGCCGTACGCAACACCGAAGCTGTGGGCCCAGTAGAACCCTTCGTTAGAATCTAAACGCTTTGCTGGGTGTTTCTCTGCAACAATTGCTGTTTCTCAAGCAGATTTTTCTGTGTGTCTTGTACAACTTAAATTAAGCGAAAAATTTAATTCATTTTTAACCTAGTATCCCACATACCTGAACTGAACTAGAAAAAAAAAACTAATTGCTTACCATGTACTTCGTATAAAAGCTTGTATCCCCTTGCGTGTTTACGTGTTCTTGTCGAACCCTGTCTAATCTAGCCGCCTACGAACATTGCAAACATTCCGTGTAATTGTATTGCCGTACAGCAATAACGGACACCTTACGAGTGAGAAGATTCGGCATCCGTTATCACTTTTTGACCACTGCCGAACGAGTCACCTGGAATGGCACGCACACATTCGCAACGATTGCATTCAAGTTTTCGTGTTCAGTTGGCTCGTACACTGGTCGCCTGCTGGGTGAGCCGATAAAGCTCTTGGTGAACAGGAGATTTTAAACCTGTTGGACTGTTAGTAAAGAAGAAAGAATAAAAACCAAACTTCCGCATACGGTTAGTGTCGCTTACACTTGCCGGCGCATCGGAAAACTTAATTCTGATCCTGTTTGTTTTTTTTTTGCTGTGGATTGTTCCATCTGTGTTGGCCGTCGATCGCACGCCATCATTTGCTCGATTGTAAAACCATTTGCTCTTAGTTGTGTACGTGTGTTTTGGGAAGTGTTCGTTAGTGTTTGTGTGTGTGTTTAAAGTGTATAACAGTGCCGTTTGACAACTGCTCTTCTCTTTGAATGCAAGATTAATGCTAAACATCGTTTCTGTGTAGTTTCAAGCGCGTTCTTACCGATTTACTTATCGTGAACGGAGTTTTGTTTCAGTGTACTATTGGGAGGGGGGGCCCTATGTACAAGACTTTCTGCATCGGTTTTACTTCGGGTTGAAGTGTAGTAACACGCGTTCGAACAGTTTTCGTAGTGTTTGGTTACACAGAAAAAGCTCGCTGAACGCATTCTGCTTGCAACGGCACTCAACATCCTGTTTGTAAAGGTAAACCATTTACTGTTGCGTGATCCTGATCGTGCCTGTCTACACTGTTGTAACTATAACGCAATCTTAGTGCTATTTTGCCAACCCCCATGATATTAGTTCAAGCGGTTCATTCTGTTTATTCTTTGCTCTGTGCTCTGTGTACTCGGTGTCTTAATCATTTTGCTGGGTTTGTTTTGTTGTTTTTTATATATTCTGATTCATTCTGCTTTCATTTGTGACATTGTATTCATTATGGCTATTGCTGTATGTGTACGTGTGTGTGGTGGATTCGTGTTTTGGTTTGCGCTTAACTGTAATGTACATTTAGGGGTTTGTTTTACATTTTCTAACTGAATCTTGGCTCTTGATGCGTCATTTCCTAATGCGCCTGCTGTTCGAGTGACATTTGCTGTCCATGATTGCATGACCTCGACCTTCCGGGTTTTGAAGCACAGTTTACCTGTCTAGCTTCCTGTTGTAGCAGCATTCCAATTCTTGATTGTGACATTCCACAAAAACATGTCTTTTTCGCTTGATGGTAAAGCAATAAAGAACAGAGTAAGAAATCATACAAAATTTTTGCCGATTTCTGCTTGTTTAACAACTTTTCTGCTGAGATGGCATATACGAAACAACGAGTGAATAAAAGTAAGTAGAAAGTAACAGGGGAAGAAGCATGAGTAACATTGCATGTAGATAGAAAACGCAGTAAAGAAAAGTTGTTAATAGTAGCTAAAAAGTCTGCTTAAGTATAAAATGTATAACAACAACTTAAACACCTGTATTAAGGGCTTTAAAACATAAAGCAAATATTCTCTCAAAGTATAAACAAACGAATAAACAAAACATTACGTATATAGTAGGTGTAGCTATTTGATTTAATCTTCGCGACAGATGTAAAATGCTCACGAGCAGTAACTGAAGCCGAAAACGAAAACAAATCAAGCGGATTTTTTTCCGAAACGGCCGTTCTTTGCTTAAACTTCCGTTTATTAAGTAAGCTTGTCTGGTCGAGCAAACTTTAAGCCTTTTCGCCTGTTTTCTACTGGAATGTTGTTGTTGTTGTTGATGACACGTTTTCCAATTGCTTTCCAAGTCAACTGGACCTATACAAGACGGACGCTGGTTTGGTGCTTCGGTCTTAACATGTCAATGAATGACATATCCAAAATCATAACAAGCACACCGAGGAAACGGTGAGCAGAGAAAATGTTGCTTGTAATATATTGAAATTAATGTATATTAAATTAAAATACACTGTTCGTTCGTTTCATCAAACCCTGGAGTAGACCT